>JAKTPI010000008.1:0-261746 GCA_030557545.1 Ogataea salicorniae | reverse complement strand
AAAAAAACACGAGAAAAAACAGTGGGTTTTTAAAAAAGAAAAAACACCAAAAAAAAAAAAAAAAAAAAAAAAAAAAAAAAAAAACCTTACGGAATAGCATAATAGAGCTATCTATACTTAACAATAACCTACAATCAGAGAAAAAAAAGGTTAATAAACTATAATGCATTTTGTATCAATATACAGACTCATATAAACAAAGAAAATGATCGTCTTTCAATCTTCAGTTGTTAGATTCATAGAAACTGACTCCACTTTTGCATAACTACAAGACATTGGAATATCGTAGTTACGATGATACTTGAATTTCAAAAGTTGATTAAACCCAGATTTGGGATCTTTCAAATAAGTATCAATCAAATACTTAAACTTCTTGAAAAGTTTACTATGCTCCGTCTTGCTATTAAAAGCACCTTTAATTTTGATATCTTTGGCAGTGACCGGTAATTCCAAAGTATCAATAACAATTTCACATCCTGAATGACCAAACCCTTGTGATTTGAATGGGAGCAATGGAACAGCATCACCAACGTGAGTTATTCTATAAAAGGCATTCTTATGGATCCTACCTTTAAAAATCAAGTCAAATACAGTTTTATCGTTATTAAACCGTTTGTCCATCCATTTGGCAAGTTTCTTACTTGCAATTTTCGGTGCTGCAAGGGTAACCAACATTACATCATAACCCATCAAACTCATTTCAATGGCCGCCAGTTGACCCAAGGCACCGCCTAATGAATGGCCAGTGATAATTAATTGATAATCAGGGTTTTCATTTAGAAAATCAAGTAAGTGTCTGGTTGAATTTTGATGAAATATTTCATAGGCTTGCAAAAACCCACCATGAACTTTATCAAATTTTTTGTAATTGTAATCATCATCATCATCATGACCTATATTTTTATTATCAACTAATCCATCTTGAATAACAAAAGGTTGATACTCTTTTAATAAATAATTGAAATTGAAATTCCATTCATCGTTACTTGAAGAACCTTTGAAAGATAAAATGATTTGTTTTTCAATAACATCTTTAAAAATTACAAAAGTTATCAAACCTTGATAAATCTTCAAAACTTTTAAATGATCATTAGATTTACAAAATTTAGTATCACAAGCCTCTGATAACCCGCTCCCAGTTTTATCTTCAGTGAGTCTTCCTGACATTGGACAGTATGCATGGGATGCTAAAGGGCTGTACCTTGTAAGCAATTCAAATGGTACATTGTTGATGCCGTTGTTGCTGTTACCGTTGTCAGTTAACAATTCAGAGTTGTTGGATTTAGTAGTTCCGTCGTTGAAACTTTCTAGCAGATAACTATTTGATATCCCCATTGGTATCACAACAAAGTAAAAATAGGGAAGAAATTTCATTTTATTATTTGTCAGATCAGGTATGAATAATATTTTACAACTTGTTGATGATTTTAAAATTAAAGAAATTTCAATTCTTCAAAACCTATTCGATTTTAATCTTGAAAGTTCCAATGACAACCATAAGTCCAAGAAGAAGAACAAAACAAACAAAAATTAAGAAAAAAAAACAGGTCTGATAAAGATTAATGCAAATTTTCTTCTTTATATTTATATCTATTGGTATCTTAACAGAACACATAAAGAAAAAAAAAACAAATCCTTAATAATTTTTGTAGCACCACCAACAAACAGAATTATATCAACTCAACAAAAACCACTTCCCTTTTCTTTTAACATTTAATATAATAGAGTGTTAAAACAACCAATAAATGTTATTGTTTATAATGTAGGTGTACTTTGAGTATAAAACACCAACGTTACCTATAACCTCAAATCAACCTCTTTTCCCCTTCTATTCAACAACTTGAGAACAAAAGAGAAAGGATGAGCGCGATCTAGACTTTTTTTTTGCGTCGATTTGTGTTATCAATCGACGGCGCGACTTTTTTTTGCACAGCCGGTTGGGTCGTTGGTGGTCGTTGGCAGCATCTAAGCACCTTCAAATATGAGGGAGCTATTTGTCTACTACTTTTGACTAGAGTTGCCACAATCAATATGCCATTCTTTTTTCGTATTTCAAATATAACTCCCTACGTACTGAATAAAATCCAAGTTTTGTTCTTATTTACCAGATCAACAAAAATAACCAATGCCCGTTTTTAATTTAAGTAGTGTTAAAAAAAAAGCACAAACCTAAGTCTCTCTGTGTACGTTGGACTTTTTACTTTAAAATCCACGTTGAAGTTACTTACAAGCTAGAAATGTAGAGGAGAAAGTTGAGCTATTGACTTGTCTAGATTGTCTAGACTCTGTTCAAACTTTTATCATTGTCTTTGAAAATTTTATGAGTGAGTACAAAAGATGCATTGTAAACGAAATCTAATTTAAAGGATGAAAAAAAAGGGATGGGAAGTAGAAAAGGGGAAAGGGAGAAAGGAATTATGAAAGTAAATAAATGTACACCAGTAAAATTTTCAAAAATAAAAAATTAAAAAACACAACCATAATTAATAGACACCAAAGAGCTAGAACAAAAAGAAAAAATAGAGAAAAAACTACACAACAACATAAACACCGTGACCTGTAATTCCATAAAACCTTTTAAATAGAATTAATACACATATTTTTTTTTGAAGAAGAAAAAATCAAGGTAACCCACCATTATTTAACATAGTCATGAAATCCATTGATTTTTCACTGTCATCATCGAATTGATCACCACGGCCGCCCGTGGCTGCTGAAACTGAGTAATTAAAAGAAGACTCATTAACAAAACTGTTATCATTGAGAACACCACCACTGGTCAGTTCTTGATAATCAACAACTTTATTATTATTATTATTATTATCAACATTTTTGGCGTCAACAGAATCAATAATTTCTGTCATTCCTATTATTTCAGAATTTTCATTTATTGCTGAAGAATCTGCAACGTACGATGAATCAAATGGGTTTGTTGTCAATGCTGAACTGCGTCTCCTATCTTTTAGTCTTGCGTTTGGAGAAGTTGGTTGATGGATCATACCTATACTAGCTTCTGAATCATCAACCTTATTATTATTATTATTATTATTATTATTGTTGTTGTTATCATCGGCGAATGTATGAATGGTAACTCTGTCTTTGAAAACCCTCCATGGTCTTTCTCTGTATGCAAATATAAGTGTTTGAACTGCACCATCGATAGCTTGCACGAACCCAACAAAACAAAGTAAAAGGAATGGAACGTCCTTATTCGCAAATCTAAAAATTTGAGTCACTAATGGTAACAACCAAATTGCCAAATAGGAAGCTGGATAAATGAAAATAGAACGCAATGATTTCAAAGATTGTTTTTTACGAAGTTTAAAATCCTCCAAAGATTTAAGAAAAACTTGTAATGAAAGTTCTTTTTGAGTTTGATTAAGTATTTCTTGAACTTCGAATTCACTGCATTCTCCTTTAGCTGCTGTTGGTGTGTGAGAGGTTGGCACAATGACATCTCTATAATCGAGATCATCCAGATGGTATGGATGTTTGCTGTTGGATGCTTCAGAAGAAGAATTCATGAATAAATTATCATCATCCATGGAGATATTGAACGAAGCGTAATAGATACCCATAACAACATCCTGACAAAAATAATAAAATGACTTCAATTTACTTTTGGAATGATTATTATAATTGCTAATGTTTTCAAAACTTGAACCATTCAAGTCAGTTGCTGAAGTTCTTGCTTCAAGTAAATTACGATGCTGTAAAGTGACTATTCTTAACTCTGAATAAATGTGAATGTAAATTGTGAAATAACAACCAATAATGAACAAGATGACAAATAGTTTTGGACCCCATTCAACGACAATTCTAATCCAAAATGGATATGCAGGAGGGAAACAAAAACTTATATAGTTATCCATTCTGTGACCATCAATGAAAGTCAATGATGATAAACTTAGTGGTAATAATATTATTAAAAACAATAGAATTGGAAAATTAAAACGATAAAGACCAGCTTCTTGTTTATAGATATGGGTTGATGTTTCTAAATAACCGCTGTTTTTAGAGATGCAAGCTTTTTCAAATTCTGTTAAATCGGTAGCAGCATGGCCTGGTAATAGAATATGTTTCAGAACTGATTTAAAACCTGCCCTAATTTTCGGTATTTTATAAAATTTTAAAGTTGATTGTGGATTGAAGATGATTAACACTGTATGTAATGAAGTCGTGGCAATTGAGAAATCACTGGCAAGGAAAGTAACATTCATCGCATACCCAAAGAAATCACAAGCAGGGAAATTGTTAGATGCAATAAAGGGGGAAGAATAATTGTATTTTCTTAATGCATCTAACGTTAATATTGGATAAACAATATGAAGTAAAGCTCTTGCTAAATCACTAAGCATCAAATACATGTATAGTTTATGTCTAAACACTTTTTTCGCAGGATGCATACATACATACCAATATATTGATACAATACCTCCAATCAGTGATAAAATTGCTGGAACTAAAGTCATGAGGTCAACAGCTAGAATTTGTGGTCTAGTCAAATTACTAACCGAAGCCAAACTGGCGAAATGTGCCATGATTTGAAGTTCAGTGTGTTTGAAAGAATTAGAATAATATTATAGTGAGGTTGGTTGTGGTTCGTGTTTTTTTTTTTTGAAAGCTTTGAAAACGTTGTTTATTAATGATAATTTTTGAACTAGTATTTATCCTTTTTAGGACAGTACATAATATATATCTATGATTATGTATACATGAGAGAATGAATAACCTTTAAAAAAATAGTTATAGATGGAGTTATATTTTCAATTGAAATTTTTGTTTTTGTAATGAAATGTTCTACCCTGTGAATGATGAATAGATCTATAGATTGGTTGATAGCTTTCAAAAAGCAGTTATCCAACTGAAAAAGAATAATAAGATGATAAGAATCAAAATACAGCCAAATTAATTTCGTTCCAACCAAATAGAGTATTATCATATTGTATTTATTTTCAAAAAAAGATAGTAAGATAATGCAATGCGTTCACGAAAAAAACTACACGTGTATTAACAGATATTAATCCGGGCGAGAATTAAACGAAAGAAGCAAAAAAGAACCACAAATTGTGTGAAAAACAGGTAGTATTATCAATAATTAATTAATATTAACAACAACGGGATTGGATTAGATTAGATTATTATCAAGCCACTTTACTTTTTTTATTTCATTCAATTCAAACTACATTTGGGTTTGTTCTTGTCCTTTTTTTTTTTGCCGCCAAATGAAGTGTGAAGGGATGTGTGATCTCGTATTTTATTATTCGTTCATTTTACGATTAGAAGTGTATAGACTGTTCTGTATCATAAGAACAAGGTGGTGAGTTGATACTGCTTTTTTTTCATACCAGTTAGGATTAAAAAAGCATGGTGTGATTGCTATACTTGCTATAGTGGTTGATTAAATCTATATATTATACTTCTAGAATTGAGAGTCAACGAACTGCGATAAGCTCCATACTGTATGTATACGTACATTGATACTCAATCCTATCTCCAGCAACGCTTCTTTCTTTTGCGTTTGTGCTTTTTTGTTACAAATAATGTGATAAAGTGTAATTTTCGCTGTGACAGGGAATCAAAAAAACACTGTTAATTCATGCCATCTATTCAAAAACATTATATTGTTTTCAAATGCATCCTATTAATCAAACTGTATAATTCTTTAAATATCAACTTTTTCTCGTATGTACCAACGGCAATTTGTTTTTGTTTCTTCTTTTTCGATTTAAAAGGTTTTAATAAATATAATTAAGCTTTTATCTTTAGATCTCTTAAAGTTGAGTTTATTTTAGGAAATTAACATACAAAAAACCTACACCACTGGCTAGACACCCAGATTTTTATACTGCATTGTGCTACTACATATGCTTGTTGCAGTTATAGTAAATGTTTAATTCTTTATCAAAAATGCCTTTCTTCAGTAGTTCTTAATAAACAATAAACTCAACAGGGATAAACAGCTCTGATTATCATATAATCACCATAATACAACTTCATTTTAGACATTGAGTGTATGTATGTGTGGCTGAAAAGAACAAGTAAAAACTTTACAAACAATAATCTTTTTTTTTTTTATCCCCGAATTACTTTCATTGAACATATTTATATATCTTCAAAGAACTGAATGCTAGAAATCAGAAGACTGAAGTTTTATAATAATGATGAAACTTTGATTGTTTGAATTTATCAAAAGGTTTGTTTTTGGTGATCTATGCCATGGGATTGTGGTTGTAAAATGATTGTAAAGGTTATTGTTTATAATGTATTCTCTACAATCATTTTTTTAAAAAACTATTTTGTTATCGATTTTTCTTAATCGATAGTCAAAATATATTCTTATTATAATCTATTTATATGTGTTTATGTACAAGTAATGGCCAATGATAAAAAAAAACAAAGAATGAAGCAGACAAAAAAAGTGTATATATATATATATCTCTCAATTCTTTAATTCTGTAACAAGAGCTTTCAAATTCTCAGATAATTCAAAACCTTCAGACTTATCACATAAACGTTTCAATGCCTTTGGAATCGAATCACCATAATTTTCCAACTCAGCTTTTCCCATCTCATTAATAACCCATTGAGTAAATTCTTTATCTTTGGAACTTTCAGCTGTTCTTAACATGTAATGATAAGTATAGAAATTTGGCTTACTTTCATTACTCTTAACTAAAGAATTAACATATTCGTAGAATTTCTTTGTTGCATCTTGATCCATTGAATAAGCAAAACCTTTGAAAACAGAGTTATAAAAAGATGGAGTTAATTTAATAGAAGCGTTCAAACCTTCTTGGAACAAAGATATAGCTTCCACCATGTTTCTATTACGTGCTTCACCTGTCACCATCACAGTGTATAAAGTATGGCTCATTCTCATGTGGGTTCTCTTCATGTAGTCAAACAAGTAACGCGCAATCATAACAGTGGAAGATTTTTGCATAAAGTTATCAATTAATGAAGTTAATGTCTTTTCAGAAGGTTTAACTTTATTCTTAATCATTAACTCGAAAACGTTAGAGATATCCTCTTCAAGAGAATATCTATCAGATTTCTTCAATAACATGTTTATAATGATTGTGTATGTGGCAACATCCGGTTCCACAGTCTTGGAGGTGGCGATAAAATCAACAATTTCACCAGCACGTTCATAATCGTTCTTAGTGATTAAATTTGATAAAAACTTGTTGTAGAATCTAATTGATGGATTGAAATCCCCGTTTGATTCCGATTGATAAGTTTTAAACAATTTGTCGGTTTGAGTAACGTAATCGGCATCCAACATACCACTCAACAGAGATTCTTTAATTTCAGCGGTAACTAAATCAGGATCAGTTTTCTTCAAATTTGAAATAATGTTCAAAGCTTCAGGTAATTCTTTGCAAGAGATGTAACCATTGATTAAAATTGAATAAGATTCTGGATTTGGTGTAACGTTATTATTTTGTAACAATTTCCAAACTGAATTGATTCTCAATAATTTTTGTGGAGCTCTAGCGTTACAATGAGCATACAGGAATTGATTCCAAGCTTTGATACTTGGTTTCAATTGATCAGTAACAGTCATTTCATTCCATGCCCATAACGATTTATCAAAACGTTTATCAATGTTATAAATTTCCATCATTGTAGCATATGAAGCATCCGTTAATTTGATGTGGGATTCAGTTGATCTTCTCAATAATCTTTCAATAACGTCAGTAACTTGTTCACTTCTTTGTTCTTGGGCAGCTTTCAAAGCAGGCGTCCAACTAGTTGGATCGTTTGGATCTAAATTACTGAAAACGTAGTCTCTGTAAACTTCAATACAATTCTTGGAAACATCCTGATTAATCTTCAATAGTTTACAAGATTCGGATAATTTACCCACTGATGGTTTCAAATCTTGTAATATTAATGAAATAAATTCCTTGTCTGCCTTTTCACCATTGTTTTGTTTAGCAATATTAGCTAAATATAAAGCTAATCCAAAGAAATGGTGCTTGTCTTTAGCGTACATTCCAGAACGGGTTGGTTTGCCAACGATTTTCTCAGGGTGTTGGTTGAAATATTCCACTGAATCGGTCCATAAAGTTAAAGCTTCTGAATAGTTGGATTCGATACATAGTTGAGTACAAACAGAATGTAAATGTGCCGAATCCATAAGTTCGAAATCTTTAATGATGCTTAAAAATCTTTTATTCAATAAGGATAACGGAACATTTTGATTACTGTTTGTTTTCCACAATTCTCTCATTTGATTGAAAAAATCAGGTGTCATTTTACCAAATGTACTAATAAAGAATTTGTTTGATGTATATTCAGAATCATTCTCTAAGACTTTCGTTAAGTTGTTGAAAAAATCATCAATTGTAATAGTTTTATCGTTATTCAAGACTCTCAATAATGGAACTGTTGGAATTCTAGATTTTCTAGCATCGGCAAACGACATGTTTTTCGTATCCACATAGCTAAAACGACGTCTAGTATTACTTTCACCATCAGCTTTTCCTTGTTGTGCATTATATATAGTTGAATCTGTAGTTGGGATATTGGCACCAGTACTGTTCAATCTGACAATGTTAAACTTAATTGCTTGAAAATTGTTTGGTAAACGAACCAAGTTCCCTCTTGTTCTCAAACGTAAAGCGTTAGATAACATAATCTGTTTTCCTGTTAATTTTAATCTATTGGTAAACTTTATGTATTTTTTTGGAACAACCACTAGAAACACAAAAATCCCATATTATTCAACACCATTCTCTTATTTTAACAACTCCTCCATTCCCCATTATACAAAGTAAATTGAAAAATCAAATCTCGAGTATAAAATGGTACACACACGCTCAGAATCAAATTTTTTGTTTAATAGTGACAAAAAAAAAAAAAGCAAAGGAAGAAGATGATGACATAAGCGGGTGTCTCTTAGTACAAGAGAGTATGGTGTAAATACGTTTAGTGACTTTTTTAAAACAGGAACAAACAGAGAGTATTATTAATGGTGAATTATAAAACTTGGAAAACATAATCACAAGTAATATGTAGGATATTAGTACAAATGAAGGAAAAAGGCGGGATCAAAAACAAAATAAAACAAAACAAACGAACAAAAAAGTAAAAAAAAAAAAATAAAAACTAAAAAAGAATTATATATATCTGTGCAAAAGAGGTATCAAGAATTTTTAAAAGATAAACAATGAGAATGTAGAAATGAAGGTTTTTGTTAATGAAAACAAACAAACCTATTCAAGTTTAGCATTTAAGAAGTTAGCGTATTTGACAGTAAATTCATCGTATCTCATTGGAATAGTTTCTTGAGAAATTGTCAATTCATTGTGTTCAATATCTTTCAATAGCTTCAAATGTCTTGCAGTGTAGTCTTTGGTATGGTAGTATTCATCCATAACTTCTTCGTCTTGACAGAATTCACCTTCTCTATCGTTACCTGGACAATCAGATTCTCTGACCCATAATCTTAAATGTTTCTTAAAGATATGGCCTGGTTCAGTGTTTCTATCTAAAGCATCTAGATATTTTCTTCTCAATAGTTTCTCAAAAGAGTGTGGCATATGAGTTCTAACACCTTCAAAAAATGTTGGAACCATTGGTGTCAATTCTGACAATGCAAACACATTGTTGTTTCTACAATGGTAGATTTCTTTGTTATCTTGCAACTCTTGTGCTTTCTTTGTCAATTTCTCTTCGTATTCTTCTCTGTTTTCAACAGAATCTCTTTTCTTCAAATAATCCTTATCAATGATACGGTAAACAACATCGTCAATATGATGATCTTCGAAATAGTTTTCAGTGTAAGCAATAGCAGTAATATCAACATAAACACCAGATGAGGTATCAATCAATCTACCATCAATAGCATTAGCACCGGCACCTCTTTGTCTGGTATAGAATGAAGGACCAATATCTAAGAAGTATGAACCAATACCAGCTGCATATTTATCTTGTGATGAAACGTCAACAATTAATGTTTGGTTATGGTTTCTTGCCAATTTGTATAAAGAATCCATGGTAACGATAACGTCAATATCTTCATCCCATGATAGAGTTAAACCGTTTCTAACCCAACCTAACATTGAACCATAAGCAACAAAAGTTTGTAAACCAGATTGATAACAGAATCTTAACCAAGCTCTACCAATTCTATGAATGATTGCCTTTCTGTAAGCTTCAGGGTGATCAATACCATTAAAGAATCTCCAATCGAAATGGTCACCTGAACGAGTGTTTCTACAGTTGGCTTCAATCAAATACTTTGGATGCTTGTTGTCGTTACCTTGGTATAAATCCATTTCAGTTTCAATTTCTTGTAATAGAGTGTGATCTAATGAATTTGCAAGAGAAGCATTTGGATATTTTTCACGAATTTCTTTAACAGATTTTTGCATGGCATTCATTCTGTCTTCATGATGCCAAATGAAATCTTCTCTTGTTAAGTTAACAGTTTTCATAACTTTAACATCAGCATCCAGTTGCAATAAATAGGATTGATCAAATATAATTTCGTCTTCACTAACAATGTTTTGCACTTTACTACCATATCTGTAAGTATCTGATAATTCTGAAACGATATCATCAATTCTGAAACCTTTTTTATAAACGGCATCGATTGATTTTTTGTTTAACTTAGCTTCATCGTTAATCATATCATTGAACATGGCAATCATATCACCGCCTCTTTCTTCAACAATTGGAATAAAAGTATCAGCGTCTCTATCAGTAAGTAAAATAACTGAAGATTGGTTTAAACCGGCACCAATGAATTGTAATCTGGATGGAGGTGGAGCAGAGGTATATAGATAAGAAGCACCAAAAATAATTCTACCTGGTTGTTCAACATCAATTTCCAATTTGTAAGTAAACTTGAACATGTAAGGGTAGTGGGGGAATTGTAATGCTTCTTCAGGACTTAAATCTTTACAAGTTTCCAATAATCTTTCATCATTAACATTGAATAATTTCATGAATTCAGCACAATGCATTTTAGTAATATCTAAATCTTGGAAATCACTATTTTGATCTTCATTTTTCCATTTAGCAACATATTTTGGATCGATGGTTAATTTGGTTTTTAAATCAACCCAATCGGCCCAACTGAATGGAATTTGGAAGTTTGGGTCTAAAACCCCATCATTTTCTAACACATGATGCTTTAACTTATTTAAGGCAATAGCAACAGGTAATCTATGATCAAACATATAACCATCTGTGGACCCGGTTAATAGGTTTTCCTTTGGTGGCAAGATGATTTGTGATAATTTTTCAGTGTTTAATCTTTGCAACTTCTTAAAAGATGATTCACTTGTAACTTCATAATCATAAGAATTGAAGAGCAAAATGGTTTCATCAAGATAAATGATAGATGGAACAATGAATATCAAGATTAAAGAAACGTAAATGGTGAAAACTGACACTTTTTTAGATTTTCTTGGTAAAACTTTGATAATGTTGTTTAAAACAAAAAGGAAAGGAGTCGTTAAAAATAGCCAGACACCAATGAGTAAACCATTGTTATTGTTATCATGGTCTGATGACAAACTAGCTATTTTATCGAAATGATTCACTGCAGAAAACGATAAATCTTCTTGTTCAATTTGATCGTTGTTGATGAAAAATTCATCTTCATTATGTTGAGGCATGCTGGAAAATAATTAGGTGAATATAAGGATTCGTAGTTAAATAAGTGTTAGGAATGCAATGCAATTATTGTTGTTCAAAAAAAAAAAGGAATTATTAGGTTTGCAAATATTTGACTATTCAAAAAAAGAGTGTAAAGAATGAAATTTGGGAAAAGGGTCAAAATAGTAGTGTAGTTAGAAGGATGTTTTTCTTAAATGGGTTTGAGCAAAAAATGGAGTAACACACAACAACAAAAGAGAGGACTTTAATAAGAAACAAAACAAATTAAATAAACAATCTAGAGGAAAAAGAGTTCAAATTAAAAGTGTATAAGGATAGTATCGTGTCACAAGATAACAAAAGAATGGTCAAGTGGTTTTCTTTTGATACGTCTTTTGCATTACTATGAGCTCCTCCTAACTTGCTACTTATCTTGCTTAGTCACTTATAGTAAGATCACTCTATTGTAATGCAACCCAAAAGAGGAAATACAAACAGGGTTCGAAAAGAGAATAGAGAGGTGCAGGTCGTGTGCAGACATTTTTAATAATAAGATTTCCTTTTTTTATTGTTTTATTGTTTTGTTTTGTTGCTTTTTTTACACGGAAACCGAAATATCTCTCCCGCACCTGATTTCAAATCACAAGACAAAGAAAAAGAGATACGCGCGCCGTATCAATAATCAATCACAATAATCAGATAACACCAGCCAGCCTCCCTGTATGGCCTTCCCTTTCCCCTTTCCCTCTCTCTCGGTCTCCGCACCCACCACCGGTGTTCAAAAATCCAAGGGTGTTTTCTCTTCCCTTCCCCCCCTTGGTTTTTGAATCTATAATATATTCACACAATAGCAAATTTCTGCTTCAATTAACAAGAAGAACCTTTAATTGTTCTTTATTTTTCATAAGAAACCTCTGGGCCTAGTGGTGGTAGGTGGTTGTAGTAAGTACACCACCACACGCCGGGAAATGTAAACTACATATCTTTAATTTTGCTTGGTTGTTTTTTGACTTTTGTTAGGTTGACGTAATATCATCTTCCAACCATAGTGGTTATTTAAATAACAACATACACTACACAGTATTCACTTTATATTTTTTCACCAGCCACATACGAGATCATCGTTTCTTTTTGAGCACACGACCACAACAACTTTTTGAAACTCTTTTTTTTTATTCTTCTGACTAGTAATTTATGCAGCAGTCAGTATATATATACTCAACCTGTTATACATATTAGATAGGTAAAATAGTTTATGAATTGCAAGTCAATAAATAGTACAATCACTACACCCTATCTATCACCTTATTGTATTTACTATATTGGTCCAGGCCATGACAATCTATCAATCTATCAATCATGTATCACAAGCCGATTTTTTTTTTTTTTTCTATTTTTTTTTTTTTTTGGCTTCCGTCTCTCCTACCCGAAATACCATTTTACCTGCTGTCTATTTTTTTGAGATTATATAATGCTTAGATTAATGCGATTCTTGTGTGGATCTTTTATTTTTGTTTTTCAATAACTTCCAAAAATAAACAACTGGAAATTTTCTTGGTATTTGGTATTTGGTATTTGATATTTGATATTAAAACCGTAACAAATATTATTTGAATACACCAAGAGCAAGAATAAACACAATATTTATGCCAATTTTGGTTACTTTCATAAAGATGTAGAGACCCTATGACCCTATAATTGAAATTTAAATAAGGTACGGTACGGTACACATGGGCAACATTCTCCCTTTAGTTCATTTTCTCACTCGTCGATCAATTTTCATATAAAAAAAAAATATCATCTCGATATGGAATGCTTTGGCATGATATTTTGAAATTGGTTGAAGCACTCAATGACTGGCTGACTGACTGTGATTTGAATGTACTTATTACTTCTATGTACGTGCGTATTATTAAGTCCCCCGCCCCATTCTGCATTAACTAGAGAATGTCTTGATGGTACCTATTTTTGTCAGGATCTGGCTATATTTAGATAGGTTTAACAATAGAATATATTTCCGCTGATCTCCCAAGAGGAAGAACTGTTATATAAACCTATACAAGAGAAAGCTATAAAGTGGGATATATACCAGAATGTGTAAGAGTGGTGAAGCAGCCAACTAGATTTTGGTGTAACGTGTCCTGTATGTCTCGGTCTACGTGATTACCTAATCTCTATCCCCCATATTCCCGATGACCTAATCCTAACAATTTTTACTATTTTATATCAGGTCTTCATTTCGGCACATAAGACAATAATAATAGGCCAAAAGAATAATGTGTGAAGCCGACAAATTTAGCCACACGATGCCATGCCCATAAAAAGTTTTTGCGGCGTTGAAATACCTGGAAAATATAATAGATTTCCCGCTAATCCAAAGGAAACAACAGGACGAGAAAAAAATTAATAATTATTATTAACAAAAAAAAAACCGGAATCTAATTGTAATGTAAAAGAAAGGGAGGGGAAGAGGGGACCAAAAATTTAACATTGGAATTAAAAAAAAAAAAAGAAAATATAAAGTAAATCAATCAATTACAACATGAATTATGGGAGATTGAAAAAAGATAAATGCTTGAAAATGAAAATGCTGTAGTAAATAATAAATACAATACAAGCTTATTCATTTGCAAAAACAAAAAAAAAACAGAGATGTAAAGGGTAAACTTTAATGGTAATTCGGTTAGATTAGATCACGTGATCTATTATATTTACCGAAGAATAAAAAGTGACCAAAACTTATAATAAAGTAAGTATATATCAACCATAACTTTTCCGTTCTAAAATTATATGAATAGTCGATACATATAAAAATACACATACATACAAAGCGAAAAATCAAGAATAAAAAAAAAAGTCCTATAACTCATTCATATATAAATTTGTTTTTATAAATTAGTAGTAACAGTCATAGTTTTGGCGTTTATTAACATGATTGGAGGTAATCCATCACACCAAAGATCAAGACTCATAACGTACTCCAAACAATCTTTTTCATCATTGTGTAATCCAATTTCAGGTGAAGGTAAAGTTGAAAACAAAAGTGCCGATTTTGATGATGTTTTAGTCATTAATTCATTCAATATTAAAAATTGGGATTTCGGTGTTAGTTCACTGAATGAGAAACTTAAATTATCGTAAGCATTATCAGTGTCACTTGATTGCTGTTGTGATTGCGGGATAATATGAGGAAGAAAACTTGATAGATTTGCTGCTGATGCTGTTGCTGAATGGTTTGGTGATGCTGGCATTGATGAAATGCCTTGAACACTATTGTTGTAGTTGTTGTAGTTGTTGTTATTGAGAAGCACATCTTGATGGATTGGAGGCGGTTGTTGAGGTTGTAAACTTGGAGAACTAAATGGACGTAAATTATTGTTATTATTATTATTATTATTATTATTATTATTTGCATTTGCATTTGCATTTGCATTCGTATTACAATTGTGAATCGAAGCCTTTGAAGAAATTGATGATCTATTGTCATCTTCAACAAACATAATTGATGGTTCGTTACCTTGTGCATTTTCCACAATTTGCGAGTTTGGCATAGTATCAGCTGAAAACATTGATGCCTTCACTTTTTTGAAAGAGCTTGTTGATTTCAAATTTTTCAATAATGGTCTTCTTAAACTATGAGCTTTTGAACGATTGGTTAGATTATTAGTTGCTGTATTATTTCCTGGAGTTGTATTACTACTGTATGGTGATATAGCTTGTTCAAAATGTGAAGGTTTTGTTGTTGAAGAAGTAGACATTATTGATTGTGACGATGCAACAGATTCTGAATCAGAAGTGTAATCATCCTCATCAGAAGTTGAATCAGCCATGGTATGATTAATATCATTATTGGATAAACTGTTTGTCACCATTGAATACGAAACACCCAGTTTGTTCATTGTACTCGTTGAAAACCTACGTTTGGAACTTTTTTCAAATTTTCTAACAACTTTAGAATTCACTTGAACAGTCGGTGGAGGTACAGGTGCCGTATTGGAACGTGGAGGAAGTGGACTTGCACTATCTCTAAATTCTCTCACCATTTGCCACCATTCATCATCTTTTAAATTGGATTCAATCTTGGCTACAAGTTTTGAATGTTTGATAGATTCACCCTTTGTGATGTAATTATAAGTTTCAAAATCACCACTATTCAAAAACAACACTAAAATCTCAGCATTGATTCTTAACACCTCCAATAAAGATTGTAATCTGATTTTTTCCTCTTCAATATCGTTTTCAAACTCAACAAAAACAACAATACGAAGTTTATGCGTCTTTTTCCAACATGGAACAGTGTTCAAGATGGCACCAAGTTGTAAAATTAACGTATAAGTATCGAAATTTGTCGTTAAAATGTTTTTCCCATTAACTTCATCCAACACTCGACTTGACATTTGAATAGGGTATAAATCAATGTACAATTTTTCCTCATCACTCAAATTTGGTTCATCTTCAGTTGGTATATGTAGTCTTGGGAATCCTTTAGCCACTGCAATGTTACTATCCAAAAGGGATAAATCTTCAATAACATGAACCCATTCAGTCAACGTTAATTTAGATTCCAATTTACATGAATCTGTAGGTAAATGTTCTAAATTAACGTGAACTTGTCTTGCATAAGAAGCAGATCTAGATTCAAATTTCAAACTACTTGGCAATTTGAAATTTCTATAGTTTGATAAATCATAAAATCCAATAACAGTGATGTTTGGTCTCATACCTCCCAATCCACTACCCAAAAAGACATTTCTCACACCCCATGGGAAAGTTGGTGCTATTGAAATTTGAATAAAAGCCTTCAATTTACACATGTCTCTTAATTTCGTCCATGCTGTTTTATGCTTAACCATATCAGGAACTCTTGCTTGGAATGCATCTGCCACTAAAACATGTCCCAATATGTACAACCCACCTTTCTTTAAATGGTTACAAAAATTTATCAGCTTCCAACTCGTTCTTGGATTATCAACCAATAATAAGATTTGCGGTCTCCAGTATTTAACATTATCTTGACGTAATTTCAATAGATATTTTCTAACTTGATGATAAATCAATGATTGTGAAACGTCACCCCATTGTTTTGGAGGAGAAACATAGTGAATGAATAGAATTAAAAACATCAGCATGATAAAAATCAAAGTTGCTGATAAACCATCAACGATGAACATTGCTATACCAGAAAACAAAGTACCTATTAAAGCAGTGGTTGTACTGAAATATTTGAAACTTGGTCTAAAATTAGGAGCAGAACCTATTTTCAACAAACCACAAGCCAGGTTAGTCACAATAAAAGTCATCAAAAATGCCATTGTGATTAAAGTGGCAATTTGATTTATATCAGCAAACAAAAACAATTGACAAAGTAACCAAGTAAATAAAATACCATAAATTGGATCGTCGACAGAGTTACCGATTCCAAATATTCTAAGACCTGGCAAGATTTCATCTCTAGAAATTGCTTGTAACACTTTAGCAGCACCGACAATACCCACAATAACAGAGAAAATAGAGGTTGACATTTCACCAATCAAAATAACAACTGGGTTGATGTTAACGGTTTGAATGACTTGCACATCTTTATATAATAAATCTCTTGGGATTGAACAACCCATTGATATGATGACTAATAGATAACAAAAAAATGTAACAATTAAACCGTATAAAGTACCTTTTGGGATTGATTTTGAAGGATTTTTCAAATCTCCAGACATTGAAGCACCTGCAAAGATACCTGCTGTAGCAGGGAAAAAAATACCAAACAAATCGTTGAAATTTTCAACTCCATCTAATTGAGAACCTGCAGCACCTTTTGTGAAATTAGGGTATAGATTGGATTTGAATGTCTCCCATGATGGACCGGTATAAAAAGAATTTAAATCAGGTAATGCAAAAGGTTGAACAAAAAATGTGGAGATTGGAACAGACAAAGTTGAAAGAATCAATAGGACACAGAGTAAAGTACCACAATTGGAAACAGTTTTGGATCCAATTAATGCAACGACTGTACATATAGCTAAGAAAATTGTACAGTACAAAAACTGATACCAATAATCAGCAGGTAATAATTGTGACATTACCCCATTCTTAGAATTAAAATTGTATAATAGAGGTTCAATGAAACCAGCAACGTTCAAAGAGGAGTTTAAAACTTGTCCAATATAGAAAATGATACCAATTGCTCCACCGAATTCAACACCTAAACTTCTTGAAATCATGTAATACGTTCCACCACCTTTGACCGTACCGTTTGTAGCAATGGCACTAACTGACATTGTTGTTAATAGATCAATACCATAACTCATAAATAATAGTAACAAAATCCCCAAAACACCAATTTGTCCCAATATAAAACCAAATCTTAAAAACATCAAAATGGAAAGAACGTTAAGGATCGTAGGGAGTGCCACACCATTTACAGTATCCAGCTTGTTGGAATTTTTATCATGTTGCTGTTGCTGTTGATTTAATTGATTTGTAGTTTTCGGTTCCATGGGCAGTTGTTGTGTATAATCAAAACGTTGATTGTTTATTGTAGAACCGTAGTTGGTAGTCGAGCCTGATAAAGGAGTTGCTATCGACGATGACATTTTTTGATTGCTCTCTTTTGTTTTAGTTCTTGTTTCGGGATAAGGGTCTTGTTCTAATGTTCATATATGTAGATATATATCAGTATTGAAGAAGTTTTATATAAGTAATCTTTAAAGAGTGTAGTATTGAGTAATTAGATGATGACAGTTGTAAAAGATTCCAGTATAAATCGGCGTGTCTGGCGATGCTTCCAAATGAAATAAAACTGATCTTTTGGTATTTTTCTATTTGTATAGTAATTATTTTATTAGTGTTTGCTGTTCTAAGAATATTAGCAGCAAATCAGAATATATGCCTAATCTTAACTTTATGAAAACAAGAGGACAAATTTGAAGCAGGACCTGTGATGTAAGCCGGCAATATGGAGAAGATCTATGTGGTGAATCTGATAGATACGATACATACAGGTTAAAAACCCAGTTAAAAGGAACCAAAGTGCTGCCTCACAAAATAAAATAAAACTGTTGCTGGCAGCTTTCGGCACTCAATTTTTATTTTGGATGAGATAATACTACAAGTTCAATCTGTGCTGTTTTATGCCTAATATATATATACTCTCACTGAAAAACTAGTGGTGTAGTTTTAATAACTTGTAACGTTGTTTGCTTTTTGTTCTAATACAATTGAGTAATAAGAGTTCATGTAAGCTAGTATGATTTTTCTTTTTCAAGTTTGAAAGGGGGTAAAAAAATCTCAAGAAACAAATGTATATAGGGAATAGAACAGTGACTGAGACGTCGCATATACAGTACTACTTTGCTTATTGGCAAAAGTAAAAATAAAAATTTCCGTCGATAGACGCAGCAACACATTCAACAGTTGTAGACCGATCGACGCAGATAGAAGAAGTTCAAAAGTCGCAACTATAGTACAAATCACGTGCATAGTATAGTGTGACTGTTTCATGAGATGAGATCCAAAAAACATTACTCGTTGCTTTTGCTGCACAGAGCTGTGATGGCCAATTTTATTTCACCTGTAATATAAATTATGAGTATGAATCTAAGTTTGTTATTATTGATCCAGTTACATATCAAACTGTAAGTTTTCTAATGGAACTCACTTCTCAAGGCTTCAGAATATATGGAAATCGACTTCCTATCACAATTTACACTATTGTTTGATGATCGTTGGCCAAATAAGGCAGTACCAACCGCTCACAACCGCTGTAGAAACAGAAACTAATCTCGCAAGTGATGTGCGGCGCTTTCCGATAAGACAAGCCGCCAAGAGACAAGATTTCAATGTCTCGTAACTCTCTGTTCTTTTTGTCCCGATGCTTTGGTCAAGTCTTGATATTCTACCCGTTACGATCCTAAAAGGACTTAAAGCCAGTATTTCGCATTCCACATATAGTACCGCTATATACACACATTTTAAATAACATCGATGTGCGCTGCGCCCCATGCCGTTTCGGAGATTCAGTGTTCAAAGCAAACCGCTATATCTGCAGTTCTTGTCTCTCATATGCACACCACCAGCCAACTCCTTTTCTCCTTAAAATTTTGCTTACTTCGTACTGGAATATGATTCCTTATCAGCCAAAATTCCATATGAGCTGAGAATAGATTAAATTGTACAATTACTATCCACGATAAGCAAATGATAAGCCGATCCATTTCTGGAAAACAAATTGTCCTGTAGTTATGGAGATCGTCATATATAAACAGCGTCAAATCCTTATCTTTTTTTAAAAACAATCAGCAAGCTGGGCTTATTATCAGGAATATAATCTCACCTATCTTGAAATCAACCATATATATATATATATATACGATACCAACTCAAGATGCATCCTATTCATTCGGTGAAATCACCGCTAGAACAGCGTATCATTGCCATTAAATCTACTCAAGCTTCAATCAGAGAAATAGATGCCAAAAATGCGGCAGGAGATGAAGGTTTACTAGCTGAAATTGGTTATAAACAAGAACTTAATAGAACATTCTCAACGTTCCAAGTTTGGGGTATTGCTTACTCAATTATGGGTTTGCTACCATCAATTGCATCAACAACAGCAGTTGGTTTGACCGCTGGTTCAGGTGGATTTTTATGGTCTTGGTTTACTGCTTCTTGTTTTATCTTGGTGCTAGGTACATCCTTATCTGAACTTGCTTCCGCCATTCCAACCTCTGGTGGTTTATATTTTTGGACTTTCCACTATGCTCCTGAAAGCATTAGAGTTCCTGTTTCTTATATGATTGGTATGTCTAACTCGATGGCATTATGTTCTGCTTTGGTTTCTGTGGGTTATGGTAATGCTAGTGAAATTTTAGCCGCTGTTTACTTACAAAAGGAGGGTGAATTTGAAATTACAACAGGTAAATTATACGGGGTATTTGCAGCTTGTGTCATTTCCCAATGTCTTTGTACCTGTTTCAGTTCTAAACACATTGCCTGGTTACAAACCACTTCATCAGTTTGTAACACTGGTTTAATTGTTTTATATCTAATTGCCCTTCCAATTGGAATTTCTAAGAGCAAAACCATGGATTTCAACTCTGGTAGTTTTATTTTCAGTCAAGTTAAAAACTTTTCCAATTGGCCAACCGGTTGGCAATTTATGTTATCTATGCAAACTGCAATTTGGACAATTGGTGCATTTGATTCTTGTATCCATATGAGTGAAGAAGCTAAAAATGCATCTTATGGTGTTCCAATTGGTATCACTGGTTCTATCAGTTTCTGTGGTGTTGTTGGATTCTTTATCATTCTTTGTACCAATGCTTGTATGAGTTCTGATATTGAAACTGTCTTATCTACTGACACTGGTTTCCCAATGGCTCAAATTGTTTACGATGCATTGGGAAGAAGATGGGCAGTTGCTATCATGTCATTGATGGCCATTTGCCAGTGGTTGATGGGCTCATCAATTTTAACTGCTTTATCCAGACAAATTTGGGCTTTTGCAAGAGATGATGGTTTACCCTTTGCTTCAGTTGTGAAAGTAGTTGATAAGAAATTGAAAGTTCCAATTAGAGCTGTTGGATTTGCCACTATCATTTCATTGTTATTGGGTTGTTTGACACTTGCTGGTGCAACTGCTGCTAATGCTGTCTTTACATTATCTTGCTCAGGTAACCATTTAGCTTGGTGTACTCCTATCTTCTTTAGATTAACTTCTGGTAAGTCTAGATTCAAGCCAGGTAAGTTCTATCTAGGTGATACTTTATCCCCTATTTTTGGTTGGATTACATGTCTATGGGGAGCGTTTGTTATCTGTCTCTGTATGTTCCCATCTTCTATACACGTCGAAAAGGACACTATGAACTACACTGTTGTTATTTCTTGTGGTGTTTGGTTTTTATCACTTGTTTACTTCTACGTGTATAAGTACAAATATTTCCATGGCCCTCGTTCTAATTTACATGATGATGCAGATGAGGAAAAAGAATTAATTGCTAATATCGATGCGTTTGTGGTGCCACCATTAAAAGCTGATTCTTCCTCACTGGATAAGGAAAGCAAATCATCATAATGGAAGAGACTATTTTACCCCTGGGGAGTACGAGATATGTATATATATGATTGTTTAGGTTTTTATGAATATACAACTTTTTATTAAAGTGAACCGAACTGTACTAATTGGTTACAACCATATAAAGGTAGAATAAAGATAAGAAAGATAGAAAAGTATTAGATAATCAAAAAAAAAAGTTTGCATTTATACACGACTAAATAGTTATACTTTGATGGTTAGTTAGAAAATTATACTACAACTATTAATAAACTTCAAGACCCTTTTCAACTTACTTTGAAGTTGATTAGGTGCCGCTTAACATTCAATCAGGAAAACAGAAAACTTTGTAGACAATGAATAGAGGTGGATACAACCAAAGGGGTAACAAACAATACAACCGACAGCCCAATAGAGGTGGGTATAACAACTATAACCGAGGAAGAGAACATGATTACAGCTACGACCATGACTATAATTCACATCCAGGACCCAGAGATACACATAGAACTTATGCAGTGAATTCCGATGCAAGGAGGGGAAGAGATAGTTCAAGGTTTGATGACCAACAAAGATATCACCCTTATCAAAACCACCACGAACAAGATAGACGATACCCAAGCGATGACCATCAATCCCAACAGTACCAATCACCGACTCCACCATCACCACCCCAACAACAATATCAACAACAATATGGCCAGCCAACCACCATTCCTACCTCTCATCATACTACTCCTTTGCATTCTCAAAATTGGACTCCGTCGAAGTCAATCAATGACCATTCTTTAGAGTATAAGTACAACACTGACCTTCACACTATTGTAAGTAAGTCTTTTAATAGGAATATAGATACAGATACAAATACCAATTCCAAACTCAGAGAAGATCAAAGATTAACTAATATTAATTCTATTTCTAATGAAAATCTCAAACCACAAACGAGCACTGTTGTTGTTCCTTCTCCTACTTCACAGTGTTTTCCTAAAGATGAAAGTTTGAAAGAGCCAACCAAGGAGGACAAGCTTAGACAACGGCAAAAGAAGCTAGCTGCTTGGAAGAAGAAGAAGGAAGAGGAAAGCATTTCTAGCACCGGTACAACAGCAACAAAAGATGTTCAACCGAAGAAAACATCACTGATGAAGTTTACTGCAAAAGCTCAAGTGAAAAAAATATCAACTTTTAAGAAACCTTTGATCATGAGTGCGTTGACAAGTAAACTTGCAATAGACGGTTACGATGATACAATAGCTAACCCGAAGGGAAAGTTTTCATTAGGAATGAGAATTGGACAAAAGAAAGAATCTGATGCTGTTGAAGATGTCGAAGATGTTGATATGGACTCTTTCATTTTAAATTTGAAAGAGGATAACATCAACTCTTCAGAACCATTAAAGAGTGATATAGTTGATTCTGACTTAAACGATTCTCCATCAAATATTAATTTTGAAGCAGAAGAAGAAGATGAAACAGAAGACCACGAAGAACAGGATACCACCAAGTTACTTAGATCTATCAATGAAAAGAACAAGAAAACAATTCCTGAACACCCTCCAAGCACAACACCTTTCACCAGGGAGTTCTATAAAGAATCTGACTTTATCAAAGAATTAACAAACGAAGAAGTTGAATCATTGAGGCTAAGAGATGGAATTACTATCCGTGGTAAGCATGCAATGAAGCCAATTCTTACATGGGCTCAAGTGGGGCTTCCAAGTTCTATTTTATCAGTGATTGAAACCCTTCATTTTGAAACGCCAACCACGATTCAATGCGAAGCTTTGCCTAACATTATGTGTGGGAATGATCTGATTGGTATTGCGAAAACGGGTTCTGGTAAGACACTTGCATTTTTACTTCCACTTTTCCGTCAAATAGTCTCAAACGGAAACCAAAGTAATCATTTGAATGGGAGATCAGTCCCCAAATCGTTAATCATGTCTCCAACTAGAGAATTGGCACTTCAAATTTTCAAAGAATGCTCTGCGTTTTTAGAGAAGCTCAACTTGAAAGGATGCTGCTGCTACGGTGGACAACCTATTAGCCAACAGATTGCAGAGTTAAAAAAAGGATGTGATCTGATTGTTTGTACACCTGGGAGATTGATAGACTTACTATGTGCCAATAGCGGAAGAGTTCTTGCTTTGACTCATATCAACTATTTGGTCTTGGATGAAGCTGATCGTATGTTTGATATGGGTTTTGAACCACAAGTGATGAAGATTGTGAAGGCGACTAGACCAGATAGACAAACAGTTCTTTTTTCAGCAACTTTCCCACCAAAGATGGAAGCTTTAGCCAGAAAGATTTTATACAGACCTGTTGAGATTTTAGTTGGTTCCAAGAACTTGGTTAATGATAAAATTGATCAAAAGTTTGAAGTCTTGAAAGATTCTTCCTTGAAGTTCAACAAGTTGTTACAAATCTTAGGTCACTTCAAAGAACATGATTCCACTGGTAAGATCATTATCTTTGTTGATAGGCAAGACGGTTGTGATGCGCTTGCCACTCAATTAATAGCAAGGGGATATCCATCAATGTCTTTACATGGAGGTAAAGAACAAGTAGATCGTGATTCTACTATCTCTGATTTCAAAAATGGCGTCATTGACATTCTAGTTGCCACTTCCGTTGCATCTAGAGGATTGGATGTTAATGATTTAAACTTGGTTGTTAATTATGACTCCCCAAGTCATATGGAAGATTACGTTCATAGAGTTGGAAGAACTGGAAGAGCTGGTAATTATGGCACCAGTGTTACTATGATTACAGAAGACCAAGATAGAAGTGCTAACGATATCGTGAGATTATTAGAACTTTCAGGACTATCTCCTCCCGATCAACTGTCTGAGCTAGCCAACAAATTCAAAGACAAACTAAAGAAAGGCTCTGTTAAGTTTAGTTCAGGGTTTGGTGGTAAAGGTTTGGAAAAATTACAAGCCATCAGAGACCAGAAACAAACAATAGAGAAGACATTGTACGGGAGGGCTGAAGAGGACTCTGATGATAAATCCAAGAATGAGGAAGAAAAACAAGAAACTGAAGAAGAGGCTGCCATCAATGATATTCAATTGGAAGATTTCAAAGTTGTTTACGGTATGGCTGAGAAGGGCCCGGATTCATCCTTATTCCATGCTAAATTGAACATTAACGATCTCCCACAAAGCACAAGATGGGCTGTCTCCAATAGAGACAACATTTCTAGAATTGTCGAGTTAACGGCAACATCTATTACCGGTAAAGGTCGGTACTACCCACCCGGAAAGGAGCCTGGCGAGAAAGATGATCCAAAGTTGTATTTGTTGATTGAAGGTGAGACGGACTATAACGTTAGAACTGCAGTTGACTTATTCAAAGAGAGTCTAATGAAGGGATTGACTACTCATATCAAGGAGGATAAGAACAAGAAATTTACCATCTCTTGAAGATGTAACACAGTTTTACTGAATTTTACAGATTTGCTCTTACATTCTCTATATAAAGCTGTGTATTGTACGTTCGTATAACTTATATATATATACCTAATAACCGGTCTTTTCAAAACCGAAAGCCAGATAAAAGGAACAAGCATCTCTATCTTCACCAGTAACGCCGTAGGAACCATCAGGTTTTCTCAAGGATTCAATCAATGGAGTGGGTAGATTCTTGAAATACGTTGGGATTTCTTTGTTGAACAATTCAAAAAAGTTCTTCTTGTATCTTAGCTCCAAATTATAATCTTCACACAATGATCTGAATTTCTCAAAAGGAACCACAAATTCAGGAACATTATCAACAGCATCAACTAAATAGTAGTTGTAAATATTACCAAACGGCTTTTCAAAACGACCATCTTTAGGCGGTTCCGTAGGGAATTCGACTGAGTATATAGAGTTTCCCCATTTCTTCTCACCAGGCGCCAGTTTCTTCAACTTCCAGTTGATGAAATCAGAGGATGGGATCGTACCAATAAACATCCCACCAATCTTCAAAGATCTAGAAATATTTTCCAATAAATGTCTGATGGTCTCCTCAGAATCAAAAGCATAATGAAGACAAAACTGCATAGAAACGGTATCAAACTCCAAATTGACTTCATCTTTGAAATTCTCTAGTAACTTAGGAACAGGAACGTTGAAAGCGTCACCGGTGGCAAAGATGGCGTGGAATTGGAATCTCGATTTCTTGTAACGTGTAATAGCTTCACTAATAGACTGATCTGAAAGGTCAACACCAACGTATGATGCAGCACGGACAGAGTCCCATTTAGCCATGTCACCACCTTTACCACATCCAAGGTCAAGAACGTTACCTTCCGGTTTACCATACTTGTTGATAAGAATATATTTAATACAGTTGTTGAATGATCTTAGTTTATAAATTTTGGATTCGGTTCTCTTTTGTCTTCTTGAGTGATACGCTTGTTGATTATACTTATTTCTGATGATTTCATCCTTTTGAGCTTGGTCAAGGTTTACCAGTTGGCTTGGGCTCGGGCTATTTTGGTGTTCCGATCTATAGTAATCGTTGTTGATACTGTAATCACCATTGTTATTATGATTGTTATAATTATTATTGTCCCTTTGATCATGCTGCTGGTACTCATAATGGTTGTATTCACGCCTTGCTTGATTACCATATACAGTTGACTCAAAAGTTTTCTGCAAAGTGGCCTGCTGCTGTTGGAAAACCTCTTCTGGCATCCAAGATGGTTTATGGTGGTTAACCTGAGATGGTGGCAGTGGATTGTGATACTGTCTTTGTGTTTGTGTAGGTTTGTGAGGGAGTTGTATGGATTCTTCTTTGGTTATAGTTGTCACTTGCACTGGTTCACCGGTAACTGGACTTTCTGTGGAATCACTCTTTGATTGTGCAGAATCATTTTCTTGCTGTTCGGTTTCTTCAATTTTATTAGCGTCTTCGGCAACATCCACAGCACCGTCCTCATCATCACGTCTTCTTGAAGATTGCTTGAAGGTCTTCTTCACAACTCTTCTTTTCTTGAAGGCATGATCGTAATAACTTGGAGCAGAACTACGAATGACAACTTCTGGTTTAGGTGTGACTTTCTTTTCTTCTTCAGAAGGTGTTTTGTAATTGACAGGGGATGCATCTATAGGTTCGTAGTCTTCATCATTTTCAACAAGTACTTTAGACTTATTGAGCTTACTGGCCAGTAAGATATCATCTGCTGGGGCAGTTTCTGGAGCAGAAGATTGTTCTCTTGATGTAATCTCTGTCATTTAGGTATTAATCTATTAGCCGTGTTAAAAGGTGAATTGAAGACTTAATACTATATCGAAAAGCGGCCAATTGGGAGTCTTGTTAAGAGGAATTCAGTAACTGAAAATTATAGCTATCCAGATTTTGCAGGCACTAATCTTCAACAAAGTCACGTGACCAACAATGACACCTCGCACCCGACTAACGACATCTGCCACTCATCACATCGGGCGGCTAAGGCATTAATTTATCCTTTATCAATCAATTAACCAGTGCGACCGATCGCTGATACTAATTGCAGGATTAGGTGTAATCCTTTAAAATGAATTTAGATGCTTCAAGTAGTAATGTAATATAAGAAATTCTCTGCCTTTTCAAAAATAATGTTCACACATCGTTATTATAGACCTATCCCATATTGAAACATACATACACATAAAATGTCTTTAGAAGGCGCCATTGACGACGAAAGAAAGCTCATTGCCCAAATTTTAGAAAGACAGCTACAACAACAAGCTTCAGCACAAAGAGGTAGAGGTGACAGAGATGACTCTCCAAATCCAAATAGAAACCCATCCAGAGGTTTATCGGGCGCTAGAAGATCACTCAGCAGATCATCTATTTCAGCAGATCCTCCATACAAATTTTCGATCACCAACCAGGACCCTTCAGAGAGATTAAGATCCCCATCGGCAAATAGATTGGGTGATAGCGGAGACGAATCGGCCTTTGCTGAAAGCAGTGATGAAGAACAAATCAGTGACACGGATTCCGAATTTGAATACGACGATGGTGGTAACATTCTACCAAACTATGCCACATACTCTTCATTACCAATTGAAGATAAGACCAAGGGTAAGAAATTGACAGCAAAGGAAGAGTTAAATTTGATCAATAGTAGAAAACTAGTCAGAGATGCTGTTAAAGCTGAAAAAGTTGATGAAATCCTTGCTGCTGAAAGAGCTTTAGCAAATGCAAAATCCATCGGAAGAACAGTGCCACATGAATACTTGGAGAAGATAGAAAATGATGCCAAAGAGGCAGGAACTAAGATTCACATTGACCCAGAAAAGTTCTACCAAGATAACGCTGGTCGTAAGGAAAAGTTGCAAGAGTACGCTATATATAAGAAGAAACTAGTTTCTCCTGACATGAATTTAAGAAACGATGGGTTTGCAATTCCTTACACCAGTGATATCGAAGAGAAAATGGACAGTGAACTAGCCAAATTTCTCAATGAAAACATCTCAATTTCTGATATCGATTCAAATACAGCAAACCAAAACGCAGTGAGAACAATAACGAGAGGTGGATTCTTTGAGATCCTTCAACAGTCTAAAACAAAATCACCTAAAACGTTTATTTTATGTATGGATTTTTCTGAGGAATCCATGTATGCTTTAGAATGGTGTATTGGCACTGTTTTAGTCGATGGATCCGTTTTGTTTATCCTTAACGTTATTGAAGATGAGGATTATTCATCAATGAATTTGAACGGGATACCTTCACAACAAGATATAAACCATGATAAGATGAAGAAAGATATGCCCAAATCTGCATGCGAGAAGTTGCGTGTTGCTAATGTTGAGAAAATCACCAAGGAGACAATGTCACTTTTGAAACTAACCAAATTACAAGTTCATGTTGTTATTGAATCTTGCCATCATCCTATTCCTCGTCATTTTATGGTTGAAATCATTAAACATATTTCACCAACGTTGGTTATTGTTGGTTCAAAGGGTTCTTCTGCCATGAAAGGTGTTTTGTTGGGTAGTTTATCAAGTCATTTAGTGAGAAAGAGTACAGTTCCAGTCATGGTTGTCAAGAATAAGTTGAAGAAATTGACTAAAAAGGGTAAGCAATTCGGTAATAATATCAGTACGTTGCACACTTTGGCTGAAGCTAAAGTTGATTAAACGTTTGGGCGCTTTTTTTTTCCCTTTTTCCTCTACTTACCTTTTTATATATGAATAAATATAGATGTTTCAAACCAATTTTTTATGTCACTTTTACAAAGGCAATAGTATAACGAATCAAATGTCAAAGAAAACCAAGTTTTAGTTAGTGATAAATAGTCAAAAGGAAGCATGTTATCAAACAATGTCCTTTTTTATTGCTACTATATTGAATGTCATTATCTGCTTCACCCACCAGCAGCGCCCAAACAAACACTGTTGCATTTTAAACTCCCCATTACGATCTTCATCAGGAACAAAAAAGTAATTCATCGTAAAACCCCCTAGAATAATAGTAAATTTTCCTTTTTTTAGAATCAGCCAAAAAAAATTATTCTCCAAGTATTCTAGATAATCTGCATACGATTTTGATTAAGCTTGACCAAAAGATTAAGAAATTTACCCCATACATACTCTTTTGGAAACACCTTTGCACCCCTGCTGATATTACCAATATTACCATCAAAGCATCCTTCACGTGATAATACATATGTGATATGTTTAGTTTTCTGTTTGAGAAGGACGGCAGTGCCACAAATTTTATAAACAAATTAAGTGGCTGGCGATATGTGGCGCAGCTATTGATTACATTATATTTACACATCCTATACACACCTCACACCAACCCAACGTGTTTTTTCCCAACACCTGCCAAAATTTCCCCCTCTATTTGTTTACCTTTGCCCTCTTGTTCAATAAGAGGGGACCTACTTTAGAGTAAAGTATAAAACATCAGCATTCCCCCTTAATCCGAACTTGTTCTTCATTTGTGAATGACACTTTAACTGATTCTGATTCTTCCTTCTCAGCCAATCACATCCCACCTCACCTTACCATACATTTATTTGTTTGTTCCATCACTAAAGTGATTAAATTACCCGCCTGAGACCTACCATTAACAAAATTTAAGCGCCCCGTTACAATTAATTAATACTAAACAGGACAAAAGCAAATATTTTTAAGTTTATTTCCGCCTTCAGATAATATTGATTCTTCAAAACTCAGTCGCGTCGATTAAAAATTCGACCTCTCACTGACTCATTCAATTCATCCTTATCCTCCTCAGAGACCTTCAATCGATCAATATTGACATTTAACATTATTATATTCACAAACCTTTCTTTTTTTTAAAATTATCATTTCACCATGCTTTACTATCAAAATTACAAATCAACTCATAATCTTATTAATTCAACATTTATAAACTATTCCACAGCATCATCTACAGCAGCACATACGGTGAAAAATTCATTAGTACAAACAAACAAGTTACTTAACAGATTATATGATAACCTATCGTTTCTCAAATACAAGATCCCTAACCCACCTAATTTAAATCAATACCAACCAGTGCACCCTTCAATGCTGGTAAATGACCGTTTTGCCAAACTCGTTAAATCTCACAGGATGGAATCTCAATATTTAGTCAACTTGATGAAGTATAAACCTACATACTATCAAAATTCATCAGTGTCAGTGTGGCACAGATTACCAATGACTAGAAGATCATCAGTTTTAGTGTTGTTGTTCCTTGGTAAGCAAGGTGAATTGAGAGTTGTGTTGACCAAAAGATCTAGAAAATTAAAAAATTTCTCAGGTCATATTTCATTCCCAGGAGGTAAAGTTGACAATGGGTTGGAAAATGAATTTGAATGTGCCAGAAGAGAAATGGAAGAAGAAATTGGAATCAACCGTAACAACAACATTTTGAAACAAAGATTTGGGTTTGAGATCGAAGAGTTGAACACATTACCAACTTATTTAGCTCGTACATTTTTGGGTGTTTCGCCGTGCATTGGATTTATCAATTGGACTGATGCACAACAGGCTGCTGATTTTGAAAATCAACATGTTTCAAACATTGTTTTAAACCCTGGCGAATCATCATCAATTTTCTCTGTCCCATTAAAAGATTTCTTACAACCAAAACCAAGACGCTATGAGTTGAAGGAATGTTTGAAACAATCTTACATAAAGACTAAGTGGGGTGGTATTCCATGGCACTTAAGATCATTTATTTTCCCAATAAGTAATAATGAAAATGAAGTTAAATGGCTCGAAGAGATTCAAGATTTATCTTCTGCTTCAGAACCTGGTTCTGAAGATGAAACACAAGATGATCATGAATTTGGTGTTAGAACTAGAAACTGCTGGGGTTTAACGGCAAACATTTTGCACGACCTTGCTGAAATCGTTTATACTGGCTCTAAACACTATGAGCAATCGTTGATGGGCGAAGAAGATTTAATTTGGGGGTTAGTAAACAAAGGTGGACAAATGAAAGCTAAAGAACGTTCTGATTTCGAAAAAAAATTGATCAAGAACGTGTCTGGTTGCTCATTTAAAGAGTGTCTCGGTGATGAGGAGTTTCAAAGGTTGAAAGGATTGTACAATAGCATATAAATATATCAATAATAACAAATGGCTGGGTCAGACGCTGTTATTGATACTATCAATATTCAATGGCGTTTTTATTATCATAACTATAGATTTGCATTTTTTTTTTTCAATTTTCTTTCTTCAGTTTTTTATAATTACTTATTTATTTTATAATATCCAAAAAATTTTCATTATATATATCATTTTATAATATCTATTCAGTTTTTAACATTTAGCATCATACCCATTTCATATACCTTTATCACTTGCCCGTATATACATAGATATAAATAATAAGCGCCAGCAAAAATAGTTATCAACAAACAAAAAAAGAAATCAAATTATTCAAAACAAAAATAAACAAAAGAATAATTATATTTATAGCTTACCGTATGGATTATCGTTAGGAACAACACCCATATGTTTAATGAATTCAGTAGTTTCCAATCTCACTTTCTCTTGCTTTTCTTGGTCCCAGCCATAAGCTTCACCCATGATTTGGACGACATCATCAACGCACAATAGTGCCATCCTGGAATCCAAGAATGCTAATCTTGCACGTCTAGCTAAGAAATCAACAGCGTGTCTTGGATATTCGTATTGGATTGAGTACTTTAATTCACCAACGGTGAATTGATGGTCATAGTTGAAATAAGATGTAGCAGTACCATCTTTTGGTAAACCTAATGGTTTCATGTTTGCAGGATCTTGTTTGAACATTTCAACTATTATTGGTGCTCTGTCACCATAATTGGAAGCCAAATGTTGTGAAAGATCAATTGGTAGCTTGTACAATTGACAAAGACGTGCGTCTAATGTTGAATCATAATTTTCAGCACCAATCAATTTGTAACTTCTAGTTTGACACTTTTTCAAATTTTTAGCCTTCAATGATGGCGTTGATTCAATGGTTTGGTTAATAACGTCTTCAGCCATTTCTCTGTATGTTGTCCATTTACCACCAGAGATGGTAATTAAACCGTTTGGTGCATGATAAACCAAATGATTTCTCACTAAACCTTGTGTAGATGATGGTGCATGAGTTTCATCATCTTTTAAAAAAGATGGGTCTCTCACTAATGGTCTAACACCACACCAGGCACTTAAAACATCTTCACGTTTAACTTCAAACTTAACGTAATGCTGTAATTCTTTTAAGATATCGTTTATTTCAAATTCAGTGGCAACAGGGTTTTCAGGAATCTTATTTAATGGAACATCGGTAGTACCTGCAAGGACTTTACCTTGCCATGGTAAAAAGAACATGACTCTACCATCGGCAGTGTTTGCATCCAATAAACCCATGTCTTTAGCACAGTACCATTCAGGTAAAACAACATGAACACCACCTGAAGGAACAACCATACGTGGATTTTCTAAAATGTTAGCAGCTGGTAAACCAGTCTTTGATTTGTCCATAGATAATAATAAATCAGAGTATGGACCAGTGGCACTAATAACAGCATCAGCTTCAACAAGATAATTTTCACCAGTTTCACAATCTTTAACACGCACACCCTTGGACTTACCCTCTTCATCTTTCAAGATTTGTTGAACATCCATATAGTTTAAAACTGTGGCACCATTTTGTAAAGCTGTTAAAGCTAAAGAAACATTCATTCTAGCATCGTTAAATAAACCATCGTGGTAAACTAAACCACCAACTAAACCAGCTGGGTCCAGTTGACGATGTTTATCCAAAGTGTTTGACCTAGACATAATATAAGAGTAACGTAAAGCTTGTGAACCAGCAAATAAATCATACAGCAAACAACCAGCATAGAAATATGGTAACTGCCAGTATTTATAAACAGGAATTAAAATTGGTAAACAAGTTGCTAAATGTGGGGCATTATCTAGAATTGATGCTCTTTCATTTAAAGCTTCAATAACCAAATCCAATTGTGCTTTTGATAATTGAAAAATTGCCTTTTCCAAGTATCTAACACCACCGTGAGCCATTTTAGTGGATTTTGAAGAAGTACCTGAAGCAAAATCATTTTTTTCCACAAGTAAAACGTTCAAACCTCTTAGTTGAGCATCTAAAGCTGCACCAGAACCAACGGCACCACCACCAACAATGATCAAGTCATATTTGGATTGAGTATCTTTAGTTGTGAATTCACTTTTAGTGACTTTGTCCTCGGAGAAACCTAAAGAAGTAACTGCCTTACCTAATCTTTGTAAAAGTTCTTTTCTTGAAGGTGGTGTTGGCAAAGAACTTATCATTGGAGGAAATTTTAAAGCGAATTTTGTGGAATCATTTGATGTTGTTGTTTGGGAGAGGTATTGGGAAGTTGCCAAACCGGTACCTACTAGAACAAAGGAACCAACTGTGAACTTCTTCAAAAGAGAAGGCATGTATCTAGTGAAAGCCATTCTATATATATATATATATATCTATGATAGTGTCTCTATATGGGGTAATTTTTTTTTAATTTTTTTTATTTATAGATATCAACAACAAGTGTGAAGATAAAACAAAAATAAACAACCTGTGAGAAGGGCTAACTGGACCTTTGACACTAATAACAATATTAAAGAGGGGAATATAGAGGGGAAGATTGAAGAAACAAAAAAAAAAGGAAGAAGAAGAGAGAAGAGAAGCAAATGAAATGAAAAAGATCAGCACATGTTGAAATTTGTGTCAAATAAATAGATGCTAATAATTCCACTTATTGTCAAATCAATTCAATTCCCCAGAAAATTTTCAAATTGGTGCGTTTGCGCCTTTCAATAGGACCATTTTCATTGTTTATGAAGCGGCGAGCGAGAGGATTGCCTTTTCCGGACTGTTGCTCGTTTGCTAGCCTAAAAAGCGATATTTGTAACGTGTTGTTGTTGTTGTCTTAATTATACTTGATCAAGTTTTCTATTAGCTTAATCTATTTTGCGGATTCATCGGTCTTATATATATATATATGTGCATATATAGTATTACACAGTCATCCTCTCATCTTCTCACTATTAATCAAGTCCTCACCAATACTCAACTTGATCTCATCTCCAACCAAGTTATTAACCACTCCATATCCTAAACTAATTTCATATGCTTTAACTAACCTTGTCTCATTAATTCCAATGTTACAATAACTCAACGCCAACAAACAATTTTTGTATCGGGATATCGTATCCTTCATAACATCTGAAATCTCATCGTTTTTATCACTGTAAATGTCCCACGAGGATTCTTCTTCTAGTCTGGTGATTGACACTGAACCTTGTCCAATCTTATAACTACCACTCGAACTTGAATTCAAACCAGCTTCAGCTTTAGCAGTGGCAACCGAACCTGTATTTACTTTACTACCACCCATAGTTTTGGAAATCCAACAGAACCCATTAACCCCCAATATAACACTCACATTACCAGGTAAATCATGTGAATGATTCTTAGATCTAATAATTAAATTACTTGGAACCATAACAAAAATACCGTTTCTCAATTTACCGTATTTCAAAGATCTGGTATGTAATGACCCAGAACCATCTTGGAACAAACTTTGGACTTCAGCGTTTAATAAATCACCTTCTTTCAAGAAATTTCTCATTTGTAATTCATCAGACTCAGATTTTCTTCTCAAAACACCACCTGGTAAATTAACAGATCCTAACATTAAAACCGCATCGTGCTCACCACCAATTGAAACTTTCCACCTTTTATTACCAACTTCAACAATACGTCCAATAACATGATCCCCCGTTTCAGGCTTGTACCTTCCCTTAAACGGAATAACGGATAATAACTTATTAACCCTTGAAATCGTACCAGCAACACTTGAATATGTAGATGAGTTTAAATAATAAGTACCATGACCTCTCATCCAAGTTGGATCATCAGTGATTAATTCACCAGGTGTCACAACTGATCTATCTTGTACTTGTGCAGTGCTGGCAGATTTGCCAGTTTCAACGTTTTTAGTTGCCGTCTCTGAAAAATGAAGGTTTTCATCGTCTTTGTCAACCATGTCAATGTCTGAATCATTGTCGGAATCGTCTATCGAGTTTTGGAATTTCGTGATTGGTTGTGTTATGCTTATAATATCCATTTTTTGTCAATTGTATATATATATATATATTGTTTTTATATGCCTATATATGGTTTGCTGTGATGATTTATATTGATATATGCTTTCTCTATATTTACACACTATGATATCCAATATAACAAAAGACACTGAAATGAGATTAAATTTATTTTGGTATACTATTTTTTTTCTTTCGCTGGCAGAATAAAATACTGTTCAGTAAAGATTTGTGAGGTGCACGGGTTGGATATTGCTAAACTGCGGGCATGGGGGGGAGGGGGGTGGAGCATTTACCCTTCTTTTGTTGGTTTAAGATTTTAATCCATATCATTATTGATTACCCTATAAACATAATTAGAATTTTAGTGTAGAACAAAAACATAAATTATGTAGATTTATTTATATGCAGAAGTTTTTCTAACAAAAGATTACACGCTAAACACGATCACGAGAAGGTTTCAAAGAATAAAACAACATGTAAGCATCTTGGTCACTAATATCCGAATCCGGTCTAAAATCACATAAACTTAATTTCTCATCATCACAGTAAATCCATTTATGTTCAACGTTAACAACGCTGGTATAATGACCAGACAGCATACTTGAACCCAGGTGATCAATCCATGTTGATAGTTCGTAGTTATAAGTGAACGGTTCGCCGTTTCTTTTGATTTTGAATTCAAGGTTTTGTGGGAATCGTAGATTGATGTTCATTAGTTTCTTGTTGTTTTTGTATGGATTGAATTTAGCCAAGTAAATTATTAAAATTTGTGGTAGTCTAATAAAAGACGTTGATTTATATGAAGTGTTTGGTTGAGAAAGCATCTGTTGAAGGTCAAAGTACGTTTGTTGTTCTTCTTCTGTTAACTTATTCAAATTTTCAATGGTTGGTTGTTGTGACACTAAAGAAGGTTGTAACAATGGCGAGGTTGGTAATGGCGATGGAGTGGTTGACGGTTGAAGATTGTGTTCTTTTTTAGAAAACTTGAAGAAATTTCTCTTTTTTGATGAGGAATCATTATGCGAATTATACGATGCTGTTGACGTTTGTTTCATGACATGAGATATTGGATTTGAATCGTGTAATCCCATTTTCGTCTCCAAGGTTGTACTTTGCTTAGTCATTTTCTCGCATCTTGGACAATTCCAAGCATTTCCTAACCTTTCTGATAGTTCCTCAGCTCGAATATTTTTTGTAATAAGATCATTCAAATAGAATTCTTTGCCATTTAAATTCAAATTCATCATCGATGAATGTTCATAATTCAATGATTTTTTACCACACCTGGTACACAATAATACAGTTTCCTGTTGAATTTGGAACAAATTGTTTATTGGAGAGACACCCTCGTTCTTCATCAATTGACTATGCCACTTCAAATATTCCTTTGTGTTGCTGAAGTTTGTGAATGGATTAGTTTCAGGGTTCGATGTTCCAAACCGTTCTCTATTTTCGGGTGTATCTTCAATTCTTAACTCATCGTGTAATCTGTCCATAACAAAATATAAAAACTGGGAAGTATCCTGTTGTTCATTAGGAATATTGAAATCTGGTTTCAATTGCGAACATAGCCTAACTAAATCGTTTGGCCTAATAGTATATCTCCCGCCTATAGAATAAAACTCGTTGAACAATTTATTCAAAGTAATGGCCAAAGATGAATGGTGAATACGAAGAGTTGCTTTAATGTGGTTGGCATCAATAAACAGTTTACGGAAGTACTTGATGTTAAATAAACACTGAATCATGGAGTTTATGTAACATGTACTGCTGTAATTATGAAGTCTCACAACAGGAACCGGAATGCTAGAAGATGCTTTAACGTGTTGTTGGTTATTATCTTGTAAAAAGTTTTGAGATCTGTTGGCTTGGTTTGGAACTGAAAGTTGTGGTGTTATTTGATATTGTTGATTAGGATAATATCCTTGATGACCATTTGTTGCTTGTGGATAATACATGTTTGGCAATATAGAGCTTGAACTATTCGATGAATGATGATACATCTGTTGTCCATTTTGAAGGTATGGTTGCTGCTGTTGTAATTGATTGAAATACGCTTGTTGAGTCAGTTGTGGTGGATTGGATTGAGGTGTTGGTATTGATGGCTGAGATTTTGCATAATCCCTTATATTAGGAACAACAGGGGTTAAGGACGATAGTTGTGGTGCTGGTTGTGATTCAAATTGGAAATGTCCATCAAATGTCTTTTTGCGATCATCCCCATACAATGCAGCCCAGTGTTTAAAACCACCATCCAATTTGATCAGTTTCGTTAAAGTGGGGCCAAATTTGGAACGATTCTCAATAGCTTTATGCATTATGGAATGGAATTTTTCTTCCTCTTTTGAAAGTTTCTCGTCTTCGCCGTAGTAAACTATATAGTTGTATCTATTGAAGTTAACTAGTCTAGAATGGAAGTCAATATTGCCAACTTGTAATGAGAAACACAATCCATCAAACTCATCAGTCTCTGATAACGTATATGGTTGTATATTGATAACCTTATCACTATTTTCAATGTGAGATTTTAAGAATAGATCAATAGATCTGAGATCAACCAAAAGAACTTTAATCGTCGTATCAGAAAGTTTCTGGTCTAGTTCATCTGAGTTCAAGTAATCTATCATTACTGGTTGATGAGATGGTGGTAAAGTGTTGACAAATCTCAACTGATCTTTACTTCCCCAGTCATCATCATCATTTCTTGTTTCAAGTTCGTTACTCTCGTTGCTCTCGTTATGGGTGGATTCAACTTCATCTGGCGCATACTCATTCCCTTTCAAAGGCACATATGAATCTAGTGTATTGTCTTCTAAAGCAGGAAACTTTGATACACTGAGGTTATCAAAATCAATGGGGCTATATAATTCTTCGAGTCCTTTATCATAAGAGATGTTTGGTTCGTCTTGAGGTTCAAGCATGCTCTTTGTACTGTTGCTGGCGCTGGGCGAAGTTGGATAAAGGTCATTTTGAAGAATTTTAAAATCAATGTTCTGAGACCGTTGAATAGATTTTCTGTTGTTGAAATTGTTTCTAAGTATAATGTTGGCCTCATTAATAGCAGTTGATATTTCTTGTTCGTAAGATTTTTTCTTTATGTACTTGTCTGATGTTGTTTGCAACTGTTCAACAAAAAACTGATCTTCTGATTTGATAATGTTTAAAGATGGAAGTATATAATTTAGTATGTAGTAGTTGTACACAAACAACTCTATTAGTATTTCGTGACATTGAAACTGTTTGAATATTTCATTTTTGGCCAACAGTTTCAAACTATCGAGATAATTTGTTGAAATGCCTAACCACTCCAAAACCAAACTGTTTTGTAGCTCGGAATGGTTATCTCCATGCAATGACTCCTTCTCGTTGAAAATCCTTTGTTTTTTGTTTACAATGATTTCAAATTGATTCAAACAAATTGATTTTACTATTGATTGGGGTATGGTTTTTGAAGTTATTATTCCAGAGGCGGTTGTAGATGCTCTTTTAGACAGCTGGAAACTATTATTGTAGGATTGATCAGCCTCGGTGGTTACCATTGTCTTGTTATGATGTCACCAGTGGTACGGTGCAACTCCAAATGAATGGTTAGTTTGGATAATAAAGCTGGTGTTGTTTTGAAGTGGAGGTCCTTCTGATGTACGAAATGGATGAAGGTTGAAGACTAAATCAAGATAAGGCCTTCCTATTATCTGGCTGGATTAATCGGGCAAATTGGTTAAGTGTTTATGATTCACTTTAGTTTAGAATGTATGTGCCTATTCGCTTAATGGATCTCTCGCTTAGATAATCAAACAGCGACGCATCGATCGGTTAATCAGAAATAACGAGCGTCCCCACACCTACCGCAAATTTCCATAAATTGCCCAGCTCGTATTGCCGTTTTTTGTTTGTATGTAGATTTAGAAATAATGAGGGAGAAGCCAGCTGTGGTCATTGATCAGTAAAATCGTTTGATGGAACATTTATATTCGAATGTTGAAATGAATGCCTCGAAAGCAATCATTGGAATTAAAAACCTAAGACACCGTAAAAGACAAACAACATGTGGGACGTTGAGGACGAGAAAGTGGGGTTTCACTCATTTCTTCTATATACTGTTGAGATCTATACTATATGCAACAGTATAATAAAACAATACTAAAATTAGAAAACGTTATAGATGTTGGGGTATACTGTAAAAGCTTAGAAATATGTACGAGGTTTGATTGGTTTCTTTTTTGTGGGTTTCTTACGAATACTCAATGATAAGCACCGGATTAAGGTTGCCGGTGTCCGTCGAACTTGAAAATAATGTGAAAGTCCGAAGCGTCAACGGTTTCAATCTTGCTGTCGAAAATTATAAAATCTGGCAAGAAGAGTAGAACTGCCATCTTGCATAATTCTTATTTCCATGTTAACTTGAAGAATCACGATTTATTCCCTCAGGATTGGTTGATCGATATGCAGAACGTAGACAGTTAAACGGTCGGATCACCCAGACTCATTTCATTACCTGTTTTTGTGTTTGGTTTGTTGAGTGTAAGAGAACAAAGACATTTAAGAAGTGATTGTATTGCGGATGTTGAATTCAACAAAATCAGATTATATATATTTATATATATATATATGTCAAAACAAAATTATTGTCTATAGCTTTGTAGAGATCGTGCAATGAGTAAACGAACCAGACTGGGTGTTTAACAATGCAACGTAAGAGCCACATTGGCTTGGTGCACTCACTCCCACTTTAGCCGAGTGGACCTTGGCAACAGCTATTTGAGATCTTACATAAGGAATATTAGAAGCATACTTTATACCCTTTCCATCAAAGCCGTCTGTATCTACACATACTTTCAAGAGTCAGACCTTTGCGTTACAGCTTCAACAGTACTTCGTATATGTATGTACATGTATCATAGTTAGAAAAAGTTAATAATAGTACATCTATTGATCCAGTATATGCTCTTAGGCATGCGATCCCATTTGTCCTATATCTTTTGGTGAGAGTTTCCACCTGATACACACTTTTTGCAGATCTAACCACCAATAAATACAAAAAAAAAGCTCAATTAATACAGTGTTAGCTCCTATAATAGGTTTATCAGAATACATTATCTCAAATGTAACTCGGCTTAAGAATAGATAAACGTATCCGAAAGACCGTGAAATGGAGTTTAAACAAGTGTATTTTCACTTCCGTAGACTCTTGCGCTATATATAGAAAAAAGCAAAGAACTGTTTATTTAGGCCAGTTAAATTGAATGGGGCGATTGTATCATCCCATATAATCAGTCTCTCCCCATATATAAACAAAGTATCTCCAACAAGGCATAAGAAAAGGAGATCTGGATTCATGGAACCTCTTCTAGAAATGACGTATTCTGGTGAGGTGAGGTAGTATTAAGAGTTGAGTTATTTTAATTATCGGAACGGTAAATTAACTGTGTCTAATCTCGCGCGCTCGATCGATGGGTGATTGCCTGTCGACAAGGACCGTTTTGTAAAGCCACTCATTATTTCGGTAGTTACTCCAATTTCTTATAAATATTCTCATGTTTCTGCTTTTTTTTTTAGCCTATTCAATAAACCAACATCAGCTTGCTATATTAAATAAAGATCCTTATCAACAGATAGATGTATAAATATATTCATCCTTATATTCATTGATATTTATATATTTTAACTTTGGTTCTTTGCCGTTCTTCCCCCTTCTTTTTAAGCTTCAAGCGGGTTCTTACTTCAAAAAAAAAAAAAAAACACAAAATCTTGCAAAAACGGGATCTAATATATTCCACAGCAACTTATTTTATAATTAATATAAACAAACCACCGTTTAACAACTGAAATTAACTTTTTTTAAAAAAATGCCTCCACCCACTGCCTCATCATTGTCACCCGACCATCACGGGGATAAGTCTAACCATCATAATCACTTAAAGAAAAAGAGAGTCGGCAAAGCGTGTGATTCGTGCCGACTCAAAAAGACAAAGTGCTCTGGTAAACAACCTTGTGAAAAATGTCAAGCTGATAACAGAATATGTGTTTACACTGAACGTAAGAAATCAAAGGATAAGGTTTACTCATATGAATACGTTGAACTTGTTGAAAAAAGGTTGCTTTTGGTTAAAAAATCATTAATCAAACTCTGTGAGTTGGTCAAATCCGAGAGTGAGAACCCTGAGGGGTTAGCTGATTTTGCTAACAAATTGGATTACAGCCTTGAGTATGAAGAAGGTGGCTCTCCAATTTCCATAAATCAAGCTGTAAGCTTATTACTAAATAATAGTGACTCTGTTGATATGGCTGATGAAGATATGGACATTAATTCTAACACCACTGAAGAATTTCCGGTCCTTGCTTCTAGCCTTGTGAAATCCGAAACCTTATCCTCTTCCTCAAAGTCAGCATTTTCTAGTAATGGACTGAAAACTAGTAACACAAACGAGAGAAAATCCAGTTTAAGAGTTAAAGAAACACGGCCAGGGCTAAGTACAGATTATCATGTTGTTTTATCTTCACCTGAATCGCTAACCCCAAAGTCAGATGAACAATTCTCCCCTTTACAGATTGCTACCACTAACGAATCCACCATTGAATCATTGGTTCCTTCACAAAAACAGCAACCGACCCCTATCACTTCAACATCAGCAAACTATTCCATCTCTTATTTATCTTATTCTCAAAACAGAGCTCTAACTGGTATTAAAGAGGAAAATAACACTGATGAGTTGCTAACTCCAACTAGTCCATTGATAAGCGGCTTCATGTCAAACAAGTCAGAGCAAATTGATTTGGGACCATTCCAATCCGGTGCACAGTTGGCAGCTGCTGTAGTCAATGGACTTTACTCTGGCGATAAGCAACAACAACAGAAGCAAGATCAAAATAATTTGTCAACTACAAATTTAAGCGCTGGATTTTTTTCAATGTCCGACTTTGATTTAACCAACAACAACAGCAATTCGAACACTGGTACGCCAGCTTCAATGATGGGATCTTCGCCGGTTACAGAGTCTTTGAAGTTAAATAATACTGGTAGTCCAATGTTGGCACCAGCTAACATCAAATTATCTTCCCCAACAACAAATATTAGCAACAGCAACAACAGTTCCTTTTCGTCAACGTCACTGTTCGATGATAACCTACTCCCCTCTGGTGATTCATTTATTGAATTTTTGAGTGCTGTGGAACCTCCATCTAATCTGAATCATCACCAAAACCGTCAACATTATAGAAGCCAGAGTATCAACAGATCGAATTCAACAGAAAACAAGAAACATGCTCACCATGGATCGGTGCACCATGGTTCTGGTCATACTAGATCATTCAGTCCACATCCTCATCCTTATAGAGCTTCCTCTATTTCATCCTCATCTGGTATTGGGATCTTGCAACAATACCCTGATGCTAATAATGTTAAAGTTGCTAGAGGAGATGCTATGGCTAACAACATGGTGTTTGAAAACGATGATAAAGACGAGTTTGGCTTCCTATTTAAGTCATACTAGTTTGATGAACTGTTTTAAAGACCCTTTATTTTTCTTATTACGTTACGATCCTTGTTTGCTATCATTGGCTGTTAACTACTAACTACTAATACTATACGATATTTGGTTAACTTGCTTATATTAGAATTAGAACAATTCATTCATTTGTATTTTTCTTTTGAATGATAGATTTATTTTTGTTAATGATCTTTTTTGTCCACATAATAGCTTACTTATTTAATACCCTTTTGCGTTATGTTAACCCCCCACTATTTATTGTATTCCCCTCCGAGTTTTTTTTGATTATTTTCCTTACCCTCTTTACTTCCCTTTAGTTTGCTTTTTTTTACCGTTTACTATGATTGTTGCTTTTTAGGCTATGTTTTCTTTTTATTATTATTCATTTTTCATTTTTCTTTGGTGTTATTCCATTTCTTTACTTTAAACGACTCTTTATCCCCTTCAACTTTAACAACCTTATACTCATCCACACCATTCGGTGTAACATAAACACCTGTCGGCCCGCGCATATTTGAATTCTCACCAACTTCCCGAGAGAATATTGTCTGTACGAACGGCTGAATAATTAGTTCCCGGAACAAAACCTCTCGAAACCTTCCTGTACGAAATAAAACACAATTTGGCGCAATGCCACATCGATTATCCTTCAAAATATATTATCGCAAACGAATTAACTAAATACTAGAACTTTAAAAAAACATTGTCTCTTGTATATACGACGAATTCATGTTACACTAAATATAACGATTATGAAAAGAAAAGGATTAAATAATTGATCTCTTGTGGAACTTTCTCTTTTTAATCAACATTGACACTCTATAAACAAGCGCACCAATGAATCTAAACAATGCCAAAAACGCAACAGTCCAAAGAACAAAGGCCATGAAGATATTAGCTGAATCTTCGTTGTAAGATCTCTTCATGAACATCATCAATTTTCTAGTACTTGTGGTTGCTGTTGAAGAAGAAGAAGAAGAAGAATCGTCCATATTATCAGAATAATCATCCAAACCACCAGTTTTTAGCACCAAAACCAAAATGACAAAGTTAGAGATTAGCCAAAGAATAACGGTGTACGTTCTACCCAATGCATAGTTTCTCTCAGATGTTTTCAAGGTTGATTCCTTCTCGGAAGAATCTGGCTTTGCCATATCGCTCTGTGCTAACAAGTACAACTCTTCAGGATCTTGCAATGCTTCTGATAAAACTAACTCTGTGGAGTTGTTACCGTTTGTATTGGCTTGTTTCTTAGCGGGTGTCACAGTCAACGAACCTTTAGTACCCCATGATATATCGTGGATGTTACAGAAGGCAAAAACTGTAAGAACGTTGATGTAAGCTGGGGATAATAGCATATACTGTAAAGTACATGAGAACAAATGGAATAAATCCATGAAAAGTAATGAGCCAAAGAGGTATAGAACGTATGTTGCGGCTAAAGCAACAATCAAGTCTCTAAAACGGGAATTCGTCAAGTATGTTAGGATAGTAACGGAAGTTTCTGCTGCTATATCATCTTGGATAGTCTCGATTGATTGAATCGTTTGTAAAACGACACATATGATCATGTAACACATCACAATACTAAATAAAACAAACGCTGCTTGATATAACCGTTTAGCATCGTTAGGTTTGTTACCGAATGAGATCACAAACGTTAGAGCTAGTGCCAAGATATAGACCCATAAAAAGATGACTGCAAGAATGTTACCAGCTCTGAAACCAATCGTGCTATCAGCGACACCCAAGGTTAAAATCCTGAACACCAAGAAATAGAAAGAGATTGATAACCATGATAAACCAATGTTAATTGTCTGATAGAAAATTTCAAGAAGTAAGAACAATTTTCTCATGAAACTATGGTTGGATGACCAAATCCTGTAGAAATGAATGATGGCATACAAAGCAGCAAAGAAGGAACCATTCAACCATCTTCTTCTTTGATTGATGAATTCATTGACTGTTGATGGAACATCTGTGACTGCAAAAGAGTCAGAAACGTATCTTAATAAGTACGAACAGTTTCTCTTGGCCACTAATTCAAAACACAAGATACGATCTTCAGCTAAATACATGTTAGATTCAAGGATACCAGCCGGTTTCTCCATGTTTGTCTTCATGTCTTCACCATGGAAATACGCCTTCAAAGGAGCACCTTTCAAGGCCTCGTATCTATAAGCGGAGAAAGCACCAGGTAAAACAGTAACAAACCCAAATGCAGATTCCATTGGCTTGTCTAATATATTTGAGATCTTGTATTCAAAATTCTGAGCAGCAATTAATGGGTTTATCACAACGGCCTTAAGGTCTGACAAAGTCTTTGCAAACCAATTACCAACTTTGCCGGCAACAGTAGATTCGTCATTAGGACTGGACCTACTACCCAACATAGCACGAATTTCACCACATGACCCACCAACGTTTGGATCCTTGAATGATTCCCAAAGTTTAAAAATTGAATCAGGACCAGGTTCTGTACCGACATCCAACAAACAAATAACTTTTGGTTTTAAATTAGGGCAGAGGAAGTTGAAAGCCCATCTGTGAGAGTTAATCTTTTGCTTGTTTTCTTCCTTTAGTAAAAACATCATTTGAACAGGAACGGTTTCTTCAGTGACTAATGGCACAGTATAACCTCTCTTTTCATTGTGTTTGTGATAATCAAACTTCCCAATACCAAAAGTGGTTGTGTACTCAAACAAATGTGCATGAACATCATCTTCATTCACTTTTTCTTGCATGATACCTTCTTGATAACAACCTAGTAGTGTTAACAATGCTTTTGAACGATCGTGGATCTTAGCTCTACCGTCACTGACAATAACAACAACGATTTTCTTCCAAGCTTCTTCACCAAACGGATGGGCATGCTTCTCACCGTTTTTCATCTTGTACATGTGTTTGATGTTTTTAAAGACACCTTTCAAAGTTCTACTCAACAACACTTCATCTTCGTTATACATTGTACAAACGATCATTAGTTCAGTTTCTCTTTGCTGCATGTATAAATTTGGGCGAAGCGGATAATTTTCAATATCCATTTTCTTTTCCATATCATCGGAATCATAATCCTTAGGATCAGCAGTAATGGCATGGTAACGTAAATGACTGAACTCTGTACGCTCCCTCGCTTCGGAGAATGGAATCTTGTTGAGAAGTTGTTTAGGAATAGGATAGTCGAAACTATAATGTTTACCATCAAGTAATTGAATTTTAGTGGCACCTCTTGAAGCAGCGTTAATTTGTTGATCTGAGTTTGCAGCTGGAGACATTTGGTCAAATTGAACTGGGCCAATATGCGGTTCATCAACATCTCTTTCAAACGGTTGGAATGCCATTTCATAATTTGGAATGTATTGTTGCTGTTGTTGGTGAAAATTTTGTACTTGATTTGTTGCCGAGTTCACAGAAACAAATGGGTCTTCAGAGTATGAGTTTTCGTAACGATTGTAATAGTCATTATTGTTGTTGAACTGTTGTTGGCTTTGTTTGTTGTTTGAATCGAATAGATTGCTGTTACTTGAGTTTGAACTGTTTGTAGAATACCTACGTTCTCCCTGTGGTGTTTGGTGGGCACTTTGAGGTGGTTGTAAAAAATCGGTTGATGATGAAAGGTTGTTTGGTTCAGATGGAAGGTAGTTGTAAGCTTGAGGGACAGGAGGGCTGTTTAAAGTGAAGTTTTGGGGTTGTTGTCGTTGCGGGGAAGCCAAGTTTCCTGATACTATTGGGTTGTAAGTACCACCGATATCATCACCTAGTTCAATGCCATCTTCTTCAAATGAAGAGATGGGTTGTTGCTGTGGTTGCTGGGGACGATTTGTTAAAGGGATTTGCTGTGTGAAAGATTCTTCTTCATCGTCATCATCATAGTCGAATTGGAATGGATTTTCAAGGGGTTCTCTATTTCCTGCGTTGTTATTGTTGTTGTTGCTGTTTGACATTCAATTGATATTCAAGTAAAACGAGTTTAGGATAGTTGTATTTGAGAGATCAATAGCTAAAGTTAGTTATAGCGGGTATATAAGGTCTATTAGAATAAAACGCGTTATCAGCCTTAAAAAATGATGGTGGGGATAAAGGATGAATTTATATTCGATCAGCAAGAACAACTAAAAAGATGGATGATTACAAAAGTGTTTGATGATTCTAAAATGGCTATGCTGATTTGCAACAAATGAAATGATGTAACAACAACAAGGTTTGTGGTTAGGAAGGAGTTAACCGTCATGTCTACAAAGAAATACTTCGCCTTAGTTTAAAGTGAAATTTTCACACGAAACAGCTTCAAAACGCGGCTGTGTATTAAAAAAAAAAGCAAATGTACATAATCGGTCTATAAATAGATTTTTTGTTTTTTTTTTATAAATAATTGGTAAGCATTTATGTCAGCAAGGATATTAAATGTTGGTTTTGATCTCTGTCAAGGTCTCAAGTGGAAAGCCGTCGGTGTTTGTTAGTTGGCTGTTTTTATCTTTTGGTCATATATGCCCAATTGTTTCTGGATTACTACTATCCAAACTATAAATATATTACTGTACCAATAAAAAGTTTGATCTCTGTTTATCAAAAATATGCTCATCAGATCGCATCAGTTGGCAAAATGTCAACACTTAGGGGTTTAATCTTGAAGAACCGGGCTTAGTCCGCTGCCTGCCACGCTCTTTTGTGCAAAGACAATAAACATACACCAGCCTACCACTTCGCTTTCTCTTCAAAAAAGTACCCTGAACAACAACATTTGCCGAACGCGCGGGTGTTATTAAAGTTTAATTGCCCAGCTTAAACAGTTGCATTTCTGTTGATTAAATTGAAAAGCTCAATCTTGCTGTTTGTTTCACGTAAAGAACACCACTTAACTATGTGACTCCATGATATAAAATTTAAGTTTTCGCAAGTACAAAATCACCACATACTACATTGCTTATAAACTAATCTTCTGCCCACAGCGCTGCCTGAAATCCATCGATCTCCGAGTATAAGGGGATAACTGTAATCGGGGGACTTCCCCAGAGTCTGAAAAGTAGTACACTATTTGGCGATAGCTAGAATTTAGAATTAAATTCAAAAACTCAGCATCATCCAACTTGCAAATTCCATTAAATGTTTCTTTGCACTGTGCAATGGAGCATTTGGGATTATATATATATGAAGATATATCACTTGTAAAACAAGCACTTTCCTAAATTCGAGAGAATCGTACCCCGTTGTTCTTGTGATTGTAATTCCAATGCTCCAGATAAGTATCCCAAACGGTTTTCAAAAATCACACTATTTTGAGTATACTTGTACCTGAATCATGTATCCGGTAATAAGCATTTGTACAAAGGAAACCCAATGTCCAAATATATTTTGCGCTTTATTAAGCACTATAAATATGCCAGGTATCTACCCTTAAATCTTCATTTTAATGTTAATTCAGCTTATCTTTTTGGGGTCTTTCTTGTTTTTCTTATTTCAATTAAACTTTAAACTTATAAACAACAATAAAAATGGATATTTTCGGTCATGGTCATGATTTACACCACCGCGGTCAACAAGGTAGCAGATTTTAAATTGATCAGTGGTAGATCTCTCTAATCCAAAAAAATAGGTTACAAATCCCGCTTGGTTGTCTTTTTAATTTATTTTACTAGCTACTTTGAGACTTTTCCAGAAGAGGAGTTTTGTTAACTTGTTGCCTGTTAAAGTATTGAACTATCAGGTAAACGATCTTGGTACGAAGTTTTCAAATATAAGCCATAATGGCACGTGATCACTATTCACGTGATTTTCGTGTGCAAAAAGATTTTGAGAGAAATCAAAACAGACAAAATTAATTATAGAGGGCACTTCGAAGTTGTTGGAATGTATGGAATACATCACAATGTTTCGATTCATATTGGATGTTAATTCAGTCCCAAAAAGAATGTATTTATAAAAATATATTGGATTATTGACAAGCTATTAAGATAAGTCACAACAAATACCCCACTCTGATACCGCATTACAAATTTTTATTACAACTTCTGGTCCTATATATATCTATCCAAAAGGAAAACAAATTAAAAATAATATACACGCTTTTGTATATACTACCATTTCACCACATAAAATCATCCAAAATCAGAATTTTTCATACAATACAGTGTCCTTTTTGTCATTGTAGTCATCCTCCCCGCCAATGTCAGCTAAACAAACAGGCACTTCAAAGGTCATTGACCAACTTCATTCTCAAATAGATGCTTTGACATTAGAACTCAACGAAAACAAGGCTGATTTGAGTGAAGCCAAACAAAAGCATTCTATTTTGAAGCGTCGTAATGAAACTTTAGTTGAACAATTATCCAACGCTAAACATCAAACAGAAGTTTCTGAGGCGTTATTGAAAAGAAAAGAACGTCGTGTTTTGGATTTAGAAATCCAGTTAACTGACGCTCTGTCAGATGTCGACTCTATCAAATTCGAATCTGATTCAATGAAAAGAAGGATGAAGCAGTTGGAAGAGAAAGAAAATAGTAGTGTTTCTGAATGTGAAAGATTGAAAGTTGCCTATGATGCCATCCTGTTGTCTCAGAATGAGTATAAATTACAGATGAACAAAGAGGTCCAATTACTTCGTGAACAATTGTTTAATTTTGTTAATGAGAGACAAAAGACACTTGGTGATAATTTAGAGTTGATTAAGAAACAAGATCCTGAATTACTGACTGCTTACAGATCCGTTGTTAAAACAAGTAAACAGATGGAAACAATGTATTCACAGAGACAAACGGCAATTAACGAGGCGCTTGTTACTTTGGCCGTGGCAACTAAAAACCATGGACAAAAGACAGGTGTTGTTTTAAGTGAGTGTGAAAAGGTTTTGAAATCATTTAACCAAAATGGAAGTATCACATCAGTTATCCAACAATTGGAAAAACAAGATGAGACTGATAAAATTTGCAAAGATATCAAACTGCCATTGCAACAACAACAAAATGTTCAACGTATGCATACCACCACTAATAACACCCAAGTCATAACACTAAAACCAGCTGTTAATGTCCCACAGTCAGCAAGTAAAACCAATACTAACTTCAACACCAATTCTAATATTGAACAGAAGTCTCCTACTCTGACGCAGTCGACCGAGTCCTTGAACTGTGTGATTGGCAAATGTCCACAATCAGAAGTCATGGGCAAAGTTCAAGGGGAAGTTTCGGTTGAAGAGATAACAAATAAAGTTGAAAGCAAAGAATCGGAATCAGTTGAGAGACCATTGTTTGAGGATGCAGTTGGACCTGTGAACGAAGAAGCTGAAGTTGAAGTTGAAGTTGAGCCAACTGTCGAACTGAAAAAAGACATTACTGCTGCGGCTGAATCCAGTGAAACATTTATAGACGAAATGGAACCAGTTGAAGCACAGAAAACGGCTGGAATCACTGAAGCTACCGAAGCCTCTAACGCCACTGTTGAACAAGATCAGACAAAGGGAAAAAACGTTGTGATGATGACGCCAATATCTGAAGATGATAGTCCATCATTTCCTGACCATTCCGACGAACAAATTACAAAGCTTGGTGGTGGAAACATAAAGAATAACAAAAAGAGAAAGAAGAAGGGTGGCAAGAACAACAATAACAACATTGTGAGTCAACCCACTGGTTTACAAACTCCACCAATGAGTGAGCCAAATACAGAGAATGAAGGTTTGGAAGTCAAAAAGACTAGAAACAATGGCGGTAATTTGCAAAGAAGGGCATCTAACAGAAATCCAAGTGGTAATAGGAGACCATCAAATAACAACAATAATAGTAATAATAATAGAAAAGTCAGTGGCAAAGGGCAAAGAACAGCTTCTGTTGTTGTTGATAGTGGTTTAAAAAAGACTTCTGATGAAAATGTTGATGATGATACTGAGACTGCATCTTGATTCTAATTATATAGTTGCATAAATTTATAGATTGAGTGAAAAAGAAAAGGGGGCAATATGTGCTTTTTGATAATGTACTCCCACCCGTGTGCATTTTTTTGAAAATAACTCGATGACACTGTAGTTAACTGTTTTCTGTTGTGAGAACAATATGTTGGTGTAGTTGAGCTGAGATGGATGACATAAAGGGAAAATTGTTGAAACTCTATTATTATAGGAAGATCATATTTATACATGAACAAGAAGAAGAAAAAAACATAGTAAGTGGAAATAAAAGGGAGAACAAACCAGTCAAAAAATGACAAACGCAAATAAACAAAATCATATTATAGAAACAAGAAAGAAAAAAAACCTAAGCATTATATAAATCAATAACGATTTGTACATAGGATGTGTTGTTGAAACCAGCTAATGTACAAAAACAAATAGTAGAAGAAAATGGAAAGTGATTAGAATAAACCTTCAATTTCACCGTCACCGTTAACTTCAACGTTCATGAAACCACACTTGGTGGCCAAACCAGGAATGGTTTGGATGTTATCAGCTAAAGCGTACAAGTAACCAGCACCAATAGAAGCCTTAATGTCTCTAATTGGGAACTTGAAACCAGTTGGGACACCCTTCAACTTAGCATCGTGAGAGAATGAGTATTGAGTCTTGGCGATACAGATTGGTAAGTTTGAGAAACCTTGGGAAGTGTATTCCTTGATCTTTTCTTGAGCTGCTGGTAAGAATTCAACTTCACCTGCACCGTACATCTTCTTAGCAATAGCCTCAATCTTTTGTTCAATTGATGAACCTTCAGTTGCATACAAGTAATCGAATTTAGAGGTTGAGTTAGCTTGGGATGGGTATTCACCGTGAGCACACTTAATAACACCTTCAGCTAAAGCTTGGGCACCTTGACCACCTTCTTCCCAATGGTTTGAGACAATGGCATCGGTGGCACCAGCAGCTAAGGAAGCTTCTCTGATAACTTCGTGTTCCTTGTCAGTGTCAGAAGACATTCTGTTGATAGCGACGATAACGTCAACACCGTATTGCTTGGCGTTAGCAATGTGCTTAGCTAAGTTAGCACAACCGGCTCTTAACATTTCAACGTTTTCGGTTCTGTATTCTAATGGTAATGGGGCGCCGGCCTTAACTTCAGCTCCACCACCGTGAACCTTCAAAGCTCTAACAGTGGCAACAATTAAGATAACGTCTGGTGATAAACCGGAAGATCTACACTTAATGTTTAAGAATCTTTCACCACCCATGGTGAAATCGAAACCAGCTTCAGTGATAACGTAACCAGCTTGTTCCTTTTCTTCTTCGTGAGATAAACCTGGTTCGGTACCGGCCAATTTCAGAGCCATCTTATCGGCAAGGACAGAAGATGCACCAATGGAAATGTTAGCAAATGGACCAGCATGAACAAAGACTGGGGTACCTTCTAAAGTTTGCATGATATTTGGTTTAATAGCATCCTTCATAATGGCAGTTAATGCACCAGCACAACCTAAATCTTCACAAGTGATTGGTTCACCTGCCTTTGAAGAGGCAACAACCATCTTACCTAATCTTTCTCTCATATCTTTCAAAGATGTACATAGAGCTAAAATGGCCATAACTTCAGAAGCAACGGTGATATCGAAACCGGTTTCTCTAACTTGACCTTTTTCAGTTGGGGCTTGGTTAATAGTAACACCTCTCAATGATCTATCGTTTAAGTCAAGGACTCTTCTCCAGGTAATAGTCTTTGGATCAACATCTAATCTAACAAATTTGGAAACCTCTTCATCGGTCCATTCCTTTGGGTCCTTGGTGTCTAAACCCAATTTAGCAATTCTTGGTAATAAACCGATTGGAATATCTCTTGAACCATCCTTCTTTTCTGGACATAATCTCTTCCACAAAGCCTTGTCACCTTGAGTGTTTTCGTGGAACATTCTGGTATCTAAAGCAGCAGCTAACAAGTTGTTGGCCATACCAACGGCATGGATATCACCAGTGATATGCATGTTGAATTCATCCATTGGAATAACTTGAGAGAACCCACCACCAGCAGCACCACCTTTAACACCGAAGGTCGGACCCATTGAAGGTTGTCTAACGTTGGCAAAGGCCTTCTTTCCAAAAGTAGCACCAATGGCTTGAGCTAAACCAACAGTTGTGGTTGATTTACCTTCACCCAATGGGGTTGGAGTAATACCGGTAACTAGGATATACTTACCGTTCTTTTTTTGGTGTAATCTGTCAATGACATCTAACTTGACCTTACCTTTGTAGGCACCGTAAGGTTCGATTTCATCTTCAAGGATACCAGATTCTTTGGCAACTTCAGAGATGTGCTTTGGGGTTTGGTTTCTCGAGATTTCGTAATCGGAAGGGACTGGTTTAACTAAGTTAAGCTTTAAACGTTTGAAGTCAGACATGATTGTAGGGATTGATGACATTTATATCGAAATATATGGGTAATACTTGATAATTGATAAATTAAAGAATTAGATTAAACGAGAGGGAGTCATGTGCTTAAATACTGATCATTAGGCTGAAGGAGCGAGTGGATTCTTAAATTATTGAAAAATTTTGTATTTTGGTGACTTCTCCATGAAGGAGTCAAAATACAGGTGTTTATGTTTCTGCTTCTATTTGTGGTCGATTGAGTTTGTTATATTGAGAAAAAAGGAAGCATGCCTTGGGATAGTATATACATATCTATATATTTATAAAAATTGTATGACTTGTAAATATAGACCTTTAATCACCAATGTATATAAGTATACATAGTGTTATCTTCGTTCCCAAAGCGACTCTTTTATCAAAATCGACGCCATTTTTTTACTAGTTTTGCATCGATCGACTCAAAAAACTATCAAAACAAAAAAAAAGAAGAATCAAACCTTTCTAAATTTATCAGGAGTTTCTTCTTAAACGACGACAACTGCAACAACAAGATCATGCCAGTTCAGTAGTTCAATCATTCAATCAACAGAGACTATGAAATGCCCTCACAGTCAGAATCCAATGTTCAACCCCTGGTAAAGTCTCATAGCTCTTCTTTATTGACTCAAGATGACAGCCTCAGTATTAACCAACCAAAGTTAGGAGCTCGTTCCGTGGAATCCATAGCAGGTCTATCAGCAGGCTTTATAACAACTCTGATATCTCACCCTTTGGATTATTTTAAGTTAAGATTGCAACTAGACACACAATCTAGATCACAAACACAAAGTTTCAAAAACATATGGGTTGACCTCGTAACAAGATCGAAGAACAATGCAACCCTACACTCAATCAATTACAACAGTCTAATCACAAATTTATATAGAGGTGTCGGACCAAATTTATTAGGAAGTACAACTGCTTGGGGTTTATATTTCATGTTCTATAAAGAGTATAAAAACCTCGTTTTCAAATCCTTCATTCAAAGTGATACAACACACTCATCAAACAATAATGAGAATCTAAACTCTGGGCACTACCTAATGTGTGCCTTTGCAGCTGGTTGGTCAACTTCCATCCTCACAAACCCAATATGGGTCATTAAAACAAGAATGATCAGTACAACTCGAACATCTGTGGGGGCATATAGCTCCATAATAGACGGTATCAAACAAATATATTCAAAAGAGGGCTTTAGAGGTTATTATAAAGGACTTTCGCCCGCGTTAATAAGTGTTTCACAGGGTGCACTTCAATTTTCCATTTATGATACTTTGAAAAATCATATTATACATAGAAATGAAACATACAGTTACTATCATGAAATCCAACTGACAACGTTCCAATATTTGTACGCCAGTGCCTCCTCAAAGATGGTTTCCACTGTGGCATTCTACCCGTTACAAGTTGTGAGATCCAGGCTACAAGTAACAAGTTATAATACAGAACATTACCAAAGGTTACCACAACAACATTCAATGCTATCAGTTTGTAAATCAATTGTTCAATTTGAAGGTTTGAAAGGTTTTTACAAAGGTGTGTTTGCCAATTTGATAAGGGTCTTACCTGCCACTTGTATAACGTTCACTGTTTATGAAAACGCCAGGGCTATTCTGTCTGGAGTTTGATGAATTTCTTGTATATAGCACCTTCCATTACCTCATTATACGTATGTTTATATTTATTATGTTATTGATTATCTGCTCCACCAAAGTATCCTGTTAATCAGAACAATCAAAACAAAAACCCAGTTTTTGTCGATCGACTCTCATCTTTAGTATCTGCAAAAAAGTCCCAAATAAACAACGACGATTTTCAACTCTAACTAAATTCAGTTTTACTTGAACTACCTTCCTCTTTTTCTAGTTTTATTCGTCATTGACTGCAATCAAACCAGGCAATATCATACAATCGAACGTCTTCTGTTTAGCATAAATATCAATCTTATTCAACTGATCCCTTATTGCCACAACTGGCACAACTGAATTATATTCAAAATATATACGTATACTCGTATACAACTGCGCCAATAATAACTAAATAATAAATTGAATTCCCAGATTGATTTATAGAAACATCTAAATATAAAACGGATAACCACTAAACACATTCAATCTATCAAATATACAATTTATTTACAGCTTTAAGAATGCGTATATTAGTGAGTTCAAGACAAGAGAGAACTTTGGCTTTGGAGTCTGATACCCATGTCTTACTATTCAGATTCATTTCCAAAATTGGTAAATCTGCCGTGGAACTAGTCCCAAAAGAACAATTCAACGGCAGACATTACAGATCATTATCCAAACACAAACCAATGGGGTTCCTAGGTTTAATAGAAATGAATGGTGATATTTTTTTATCAGTAATTTCTGGTAAAATTGATGTTGCCTCCCCAGTGCAAGGTGAGTTGATTAACAAAATAATGGACGTTGATTTTCATTGTTTGACAAGGGATACATGGGATTTCCAACAATTACATGCAAACGGATTCCCAGTTGTTGAAAGTGACAGTTCCGATAATCTTTCCAGTGCTACATATACATCAAAATATGAACAACATCCATGTTGGGAATTAAGAAAGTTATTAACTGATGGTTCATTTTTTTACAGCGCCGATTTCGATTTGACTTCCACTTTACAAGCAAGAGGTATGAACAACAAAAATACATTATCAATGGATAGATACCACTTAGATTACATGTGGAATGCCTTCATGATGGATGAAATTATCACTTTTAGAAACAACTTGGATGACGGTCCCAAGAAATTCCTTGATCAAAACAAGTTCCTAACCACTGTCATCAGAGGGTTTGCAGAAACATTAAGAACAAGTATCGGTGGGATCAAGGCTCATTTGACAATTATTTCAAAACAATCATGGAAGAGAGCAGGTACTAGATTCAATGTGAGAGGTGTTGACGATGACGGTAACGTTGCCAACTTTGTTGAAACAGAACTGATTTACAACGATGGGAGCCATGTTTTTTCATATACACAAATTAGAGGCTCTATTCCAATGTTTTGGGAACAAGACACTGCTTTGATTTCACCGAAAGTTCAAATAACTAGAAGTTTTGATGCTACTCAACCTTCATTCGACAAGCACTTTGAAAACTTGAACGGTAAATACGGTCCTGTTCATGTGGTTAATTTGTTGTCGTCTACAAAAGCAGGCGAGATTGAATTGAGCTGTAAATATGAAGAGCACTTCATGGTGTTGGATGAAAAGACGCCTGATGCTGTGCTGTTTACAAACTTTGATTTTCACCATGAAACCTCAAAGACTTATGCACATGCCGCCAATCTTTTACCAAATTTGGAACCTTCGCTAAGTGATTTTGGGTTCTACTGCTACGATAAATCCACCAATGAAGTCGTTATGGAGCAACAAGGTGTTTTTAGAACAAATTGTTTAGATTGTTTGGATAGGACTAATGTTGTCCAACAAGTTATTTCATTTACTGCATTGCAAGGATTTTTGAATAATTTCAGTAAAGGTGATGAATACGATATTACAAACAAGCATAGTTCTTTGTGGGCTGATCATGGTGATCAAGTGTCACAAATCTATACCGGTACAAATGCCTTAAAGTCAAGTTTTTCAAGAAGCGGTAAGATGGGTTTTGCCGGTGCTTTATCAGATGCAACTAAATCAATTAGTAGAATATACATTAATAATTTTGTTGATAAAGGTAAGCAAGTGGTGACTGATACATTATTAGGTAAGAATTCCAATCAAGTAGCAGTGGCTATTTTTGATCCAATTACTGATTACGTTCAAAAAGAATCACAAAAATTTGAAAGCAGGTTTACTACTTATGAATCGTTGTCTATCTTCACTGGTACCTACAATTTAGCTGGATCTACAATCTCAGGTGATTTGTCAAACTGGTTATTTCCTAAAGAGAACGGTGGTACAGCATTTTCACCAGATGTTATCATGGTTGGTTTCCAAGAAGTTGTTGAATTGAACGCTGCTAATATTTTAAAAACTGATCATTCAGTGTCAAAGTACTGGCAATCGTTGATTGAATCTCAGTTGAACCAAGCTAATCCTAACAACAGGTACGTTCTACTTAGAGCAGAGTATATGTCGTCGATTTTACTATTGTTTTACGTTAACTCAGACTGCGTTTCTAAGGTGACTCAAGTCGAAGGAAAATCGAAGAAAACAGGTTTAGGTGGTATGACTGCGAACAAGGGTTCTGTTGCTATTAGGTTTAATTATGGCTCTTCCTCTTTTTGTTTTTTTAACTCTCACTTATCAGCTGGTACCACAAACGTTGACGAACGTTACAATGATTTTATAACCACTTGGAATGCAATCAGATTCTCCCGAAACAGACAGATTAAACATCACGAGAACATCATTTGGTTGGGTGATCTGAATTACAGAATCTCTAGAGGTAATGATGAAGTTAGATTGATGATTGAATCCAGCAGAATGGCTGCATTGTTAGAATATGATCAATTGGGCTTCGAAATGAAAAGACGTTCAGAAATGAGAGGATTTGAAGAACTTCCTATTCAATTTATTCCAACTTACAAGTTTGATAAGGGTACATCTACATACGACAGTAGTGAAAAGCAAAGAGTTCCATCATGGACAGATAGAATATTGTACAAAGGTAGTCAATTACAACAGTTGAATTACAATGCTGCAACAAGTATCATGTTCTCTGACCACAAACCAGTCTACGGAACTTTCAAATCACAAGTGAAGATTGTTAACGAAGAAATCAAGAATGAATTGACTAGACGTATACAGTTGCAATACAAGAAATCTGCTGTTGATAGTAAAGGTTCTTTGATTGAATTAAACGAGCCATATGAAAGTGAAGACAACAGTGATTTAAAATCAATTGCATCGTCATCAAATTGGTCAACGACCTCATCACCTACATTGATCGATATTTCATCATCATCAACAAACTCTAATTCGAGCGGTAGCCAAAGCAACGACGTTGACAATAGACCAACTACAACACTTGCACCAAGATTATCAACAAGAGCAACAACTACCACCAGTCAACGTAGAGTCCCACCGATTTACAATGCAAACGATACAAACGCGATGTTGATTCCTGCACTTTCTTCCAACTTTCACAGTTCTATGAAACCACCTCAACCACCACAACAACGAAAACCGCCGCCGGCGGCATCAACAACAAGTGATGCACCAACATCGAGTTCAAGTTCGCCAGGTGCATTCCCCCTTGCAGTGATGCAACCAACAAGATCATCTACATCATCGCCTATCCCAGATAGATCTATATCACCTGCATTACCGAATGCGAGTACTACTCCACCGCCACCACCGCCAAGAAGAACGACCACTGCTAGCACGCCACCACCACCAGTGACGTCTGTATCACCTGCCAAAGTAACACCTATTGTTCCAGTCAAGCCTAAGGCGTTAGTTGGCACACCGACTGGAGTCCTGCCACCAACAAGTTCATCATCATCTTGGGCTCCGATGGTTCCTAATAAGAAGTTGTAAGTTAAGGGTATATGCATGTTATGTTAAAAAAGGGGTGGGTCTGCTGACAAAAAGAAATAGATTGAATTATGATTATTTGGTGTAATGTGTATACTAATATATTTGATTCGCTCAGACCATATGTTTGAAAAATACTATTTGTGTTATGTGTATTTACAAAGCGTTTTAGACTTAAAAAGTTTATTGATTTAATCTGTTGGAGCTTTAAAAGCAAAAAAAAGTCGATATTTTATCCCAAATACAAAATACTAAACAAAGTAACCAAAGAGAAAAACCAGAAATAATCATAAAAATACTAAAAACAAAGAGATAAAATCCATTTCATATACACCTACTCGTAATCATCATAGCTGTCATCTTCAGGAGATGCAACATCACTAGTATCTTCTTCATCTTCTTCGCTGTCTAATGCATAAGAATTTGGTGTTGCTTTACGTCTAGTGGCTGTTGCTCTAGCTGGTCTAGCTGTTGTGACTTCTTCGCCGTCACTTCCTGAATCTAATGACAAATCATCTTCTTCTTCAGAATCAGAGAAGTTTGCCTTCTTCTTGGTTGCTGCAGCTTTCTTTTTTGATGCAGCATTTGACTTAGAAGTACTAGTGGTCTTCTTGCTTGGTTCGACAACTTCTTCAAAATCGTCATCGGACAGAACAACCGATTTTTGTTTCTTTGTAGTAGCTGCAGGATTTCTCTTTTGGAAAATTGATGAAGCAGGCTTTTGGGAATCCATTTCATCGTCACTTAATTCAGAGCCGTTGCTGAAAGCAGAAAATGCGGCACTGAATTTGGAAAGTGAGTCAGCTGCACCACCAGTATTTGTGGTGGTAGTTGCTGGTCTTAGTGGAGACGCCTTACCAAAAACACTCTTGAAAACGTGTTCACTGCGTTCCTTCTTGACGGGGTTTGGTAGAGGCGTTTCAAGGGGACTGTCGTCGAGTTCATCCAAAATATCATTTTCTTTCTTGAATGGTAGTTTGGATTGCTTTTTAGCAGCAACAGTAGTAGTAGTTTTTGTTTTCTTCTTGCTCTTACCGTCATCATTTAGATCAACTGGTGAAGTTTCTTTGGCTTTACGTTTACGAGCAGGAGCTCTCTTTTTCTTGCCGCTAGCATCAGGGATGGTGGTCTTACGTGATTCTTCATCTTCAATCAAGAATTGATCCCAAGCTTTCAGGAAATCATCCAAGTCATCGTTCCAAAGATCCTTTGCAGATTTACTCAACAATACATTCAAGTCCATTTCCTTTTCGTTACGTTGATTCAATAGTTTTTCGTATCTTTCTCTTGTTAATGCCCAAATTTGCATTCCTAACAAGTAATCGTACGTTGAAACAGCAGTCAAGTTATTGTTGACAACAGTGGTTGTCAATGTAGTATCAGCAGCTGCTGCTTCATAATCTTCATTGTCACTTGCCAATTCTTCAATCTTGATTCTGATTGGTGTACCATTTTTGTCAAACCCTGGGAATCCCAACTTTTGAAGTTCTTCAATAAGTAATTTTCTCTTCTTGTTACTAACAACCAATTTTAAATCAATAATCATCTTGACAAACTTGGCTTGACAGGATAGCTTTTCAAGTTGATTTGAGAATTGTGCTACTAAGTAATCTTTTCTACGTTGGTAGTATTCTAGTCTAATATGGTAATAATCTTCAATGACTTGGTTAACGTGGTCGTATCTCTTGATTCTTCCGTGTGCATCAAACAAAACCATGTTACTTGTACTGATGGTGGAAACTAACTTGAATTTTTCCTTCAAACCTGTCTTTCTAGCTTTGGCCATTTCTTCATCAGATAATTTGATAACAAACTTGATACCAATACCATGTTGTTCCTCCATATCTTTAATCCATGGCTTTTGCTTTTCAGAACCACCTAAACCTTGTAGCAAAAATTCTTTCATAGTGATGGTCCACATTTTAGCAGGTAATTCGGTAATTTCAAGCGTATTGTCATCGATTTCTTCAATGATACCTTCCACTCTAAACTTATCTGAAGCAATTCTTTTGATTGAACCTTCCCAACCTCTGAACCAAGGTGCCATATCTTCCATGCTTTCACCTGCCATCAATGCTCTAATGTTCTTAATAATATCTTTAGGATTGAATGGGGGGATGTTGGTACTCCAACCAGATCCAATACCTTCCGTACCGTTGACTAATAGCATTGGTAAAACCGGTAAGTACCACTCAGGTTCGACAGTTTGTTCATCATCTTGTAAGTAGTTCAACAATGGGTTATCTATTGGATTAAATGCCTTTCTTGTGATAGGAGTCAATTCGGTGAAAATATATCTTGCAGCAGATGCATCTTTACCACCAGCAGCTCTGGAACCAAACCCACCCAATGGTTTCAAAATGTTCAAATTATTAGCACCAACGAAATCTTGAGCTAAGGACACAATGGATTGAATCAATGAAGCATCACCATGGTGATAACCTGTATGTTCGCCAATGTAACCGGCTAACTGAGAGACCTTAATTTCACCATTCAAGTTACGTTTGTAACAACCGTATAAAATCTTTCTTTGTGAGGGTTTGAAACCATCCAACATAGATGGAATGGATCTGATGTTATCTGCCATTGAGAATAAGATCAATTCTTTGTTTATGAAGTCAGAAATAGGAATTGTAGTCAGGGTTGGATCTAAGAAAGTACCTGGAGTGAAACCTCTTAACCATTCTTTACGATCATCTGCCTTCTTTTTGGAAAATGCCAAGTCAATCAATGATTTATCTTCTTCTTGTAATGCGTGGAACTTCTTCAAATGCATATCCAATTTACTGAAATATTCTCTAGCTTCTTGAGGGGATGAAGTACCCAAACCCTTGTAATACTTTTGCTTATAAGAGTATGTTTTACCTTCGTTGTCTCTCCAGTATTCGTATTCTGGCATATTGTAAAATGGTATGACTGTCTTCTTTTTTGGGCCACTCATGATTGTGACTTTAACAATTGGGGTAATAAACTCAATTAAAAATTCAGGGATCTCTAATAGACCTGGGAATGATGTTTCTAAGAAATTAATAATCAAACCTTTAATATGGGAACCATCGTGATCTTGATCTGTCATGATCATAATATGGCCGTATCTAAGTGAGGAAATATTGGTGGAGTCATATTTTTTCTTGTGTTGCAAACCCATAATTTGTTTAACAGCTTGGATTTCAGCATTCTTCAAAATTTGATCGGCACTTGCTTCTCTCACGTTCAACATCTTACCTCTTAGTGGGTAACAACCATAATGATCTCTACCAACAACGGCTAAACCAGCAACGGCTAAAGTCAAAGCGGAGTCACCTTCGGTTAGGATCAAAGTACATTGGCGGCCATCTTTGGTACCAGCTTTGTTAGCATCTTCAAGTTTAGGGTAACCTGTTAACCTACTCTTTCTACTACCATCATTCTTCTTCAGAGCTTTGTCAGCATTAGCAGCAACAATGTCCATGACGTTATCAACGATACCCGATGCAAGTACTCTTTTAACAAAATTATCAGGTAACTCCAATTTCTTACCACCAAATTGGGATGCTCTTGTAGTTAATTGTTCTTTGGTTTGTGAAGTAAAGGCCGGATTTTCAATTAAACAGTTGATGAATAAAAACATGTTATTCTTAATTTGGAACGGCTTAATCATTGCCTTCTTGTTCTTCTTCTTGATTTGCTCCATAATTTTAGTGACTAACAAGTTAGCAACGGCTTCGACATGGGTACCACCAGCGGTAGTGGCAATAGAATTAACAAAGGAAACTTGGTTGAATGAACCATCAGCAACAGAGAAGGCTATTTCCCATCTCTCATCAATAACTTGGTAAACGATAGTTGGCAACTTTTCAGCTGGTGGGCCCAATAGTTCACCATCTTCAGTTTTGATGCCTGGTTCAGGAGTTTCAGATAATGATTTTTGAACTTCAACGGCATATTCACCCTTGGCTTTTTCAAGAGCCTTGACGTACATTTCCACGTAGTGTTTGAAATTATGCACTTTCAAAGGTTTACTATTCAAACTGACTTTAATACCACGAACAGAACCACATAGATCGTAAACTCTTCTCTTTAAAACACCAAGAATGTCTTCGTCCAATTTCTCCATGTTGAACCTTGCTAAATCTGGTTTGAAAATGATTTCGGTGTACTCTTCTTGTTTCTTCATTTTGGTGATCTTTGGCTTGTTTGTAATACTCATGTTGTCTCTCCATGTTTGGGTATACAGCTGTTGACTATTTTTATCGGCAGTCTTGATGGTGAACTCAGTGGAGAAGATGTTACACAATTTGGCACCATAACCGTTTCTACCACCAACAACTTTTTTTTCGTCATCGTCATAATTACTTGAAGTTAACAAATTACCAAAAATTAGTTCAGGAATATAAATTTGCTCTTTATCGTGGATTTCAACAGGGATACCTCTACCATCGTTTTTCACTGAAATGATGTTGTTTTCAGGATCAATCTTGACGTCAATCTTTTTCATTGTTGGATCCCTGATCTTGTTATCTGCTGCATTGACTAAAATTTCATCAAAAATCTTGAACAAACCAGGGACAATATTAACTGTCTTCTTTTGCATGGATTCAGTCTCTTCACAGAGAACCCATTGTTCAGATTCAAACTTTTCAATGGAACCAATATAAGTATCTGGTCTCTTTAAAATATGTTCCAATTGGGATAATTTTTGATATTGAGAAGATGCTGTTGATTTCTTACCGTTTGCAGTTGAAGGAGTAGCGTTGGCAGTATTTGTAGAGTTTGAAAGTGGAGTTTTCTTCTTGGATGTTGTCTTTTTTGAGGAGACTGAAGGAGCATCATCCATGATGAAATCCTCATCATCGTCGAAATCACTCATCTTGCTTGACAAAAACTTCTTTAATAATAAGTTTACTTTTGAAACTGGATTGTATCTATTTGATAAAGATGGTTTTGTATATTTGAAGCAAAAGAACAGATTTCTGGGATTTAGCATAGCCCTTTCCTCATTGGGGTTTCAGTTTGAGATCAAAATTATAAACCTGATCCAAGCGACTGAATTAATATTTTGAATGTTTCGTGTTTAGAAATTTTTGAAAAAGAAAATATATACGCGATTCTCCAAAGAAAAAGATAAACAAATAATTAGTTGGTTGAGACACTACTTGTATATCTGTAAGCAATGTATTGTCCTTCCATCTGTGGCTCGGGGATAAGATTGGTTGGAATCTCAAGGTACTCAAGGTACGTTGACGGTTTTAAGGATCAGTGGACAGTATTCCTTTTGATCTGTTAGATAATCTACTGACACACATATCACAACAACAGGTAAATAATCAAAAGTTATATTGGTATACTTTCAGAAAATTTAGCTGCTATGACATCCTCCAAAATTCAGAAAAAATCAAGGTTTTCACCCAGACAATCCGCCAAAAAATCAAACAGTGATTCAAAAATAACCCAAGCCAAAGTAGAGATGAACCAGATTATTGTCACAAAACAAGTCTCTGTGACATATCAGAATGAAAAGGATGCAATTGACAAATTATCCCATGTCCAACTTTCTGCTGAACAAACCTCATTAAAGAAAACAATTTTAGAATTCACAAGGAATAGTTTATTCAATTACCAGCCTGGTGACAGGGCTTCTATGTTTGTTATCGATGGTGATGCTGGTACGGGTAAATCTGTTATTTTAAATTCATTGTTCAATGAGATTCAAAAGATCAGTAAAACTAGTAGTGGAATTGATCCCCATGATGTCTTGAAGAATACTGAAAATTACTTGGTTGTTAACCATCCAGAGATGCTAAAACTATACCACAGGCTTTCAGCTTCCTTCAGTTATTTGACTAAAAAAGACATTGAGAGACCAACCTCATTGATTAACAGAATGGCCAAAGAGAAAAAAAAGAAAGGTTGTGATGTGATTATCGTTGATGAGGCGCATTTACTAGCCACTGCCAAAAACGCATACAAGAGATTCTATGGTGATAATCATTTGGAGGAACTTATGAAACTGGGGAAAGTTCTAATCATTGTGTACGATGACAAACAGTCACTCAGAATGGATCAGTACTGGTCAGAAGGTACGGACAACGGTGGGACTTTGTCAGATCACTTAGCACAAGCAAAAGCTCAAGAAACTTATTACTTGAAACAACAGTTTAGAGTGACTGGTTCCTCTGATGTTCAAGAATGGATTAAATCCATTAGCACCACAAAGAAAATATTAGATTTACCAAGAACAGACGCCATTAAAAGATCAAATGGTGATAACGATGCCTTTGATTTCAAGATCTGGGATGATTGCGGAGCAATGTACGCAGAACTTAAAAAGAAGAACCATGCCTATGGGCAATGTCGTATGTTGTGTACGTATGATTTCCCTTATAGATTAGGTACAACTGATTGGTTTGTCACATGTGGTGACAATTTCAAGCTGCGTTGGGATAGATTTGCACCAAGTAATATTAAACCATGGAGTGAAAGGCCGGATACTATTGATGAAGTTGGGTCAGTTTATACTGTTCAGGGGTTTGATCTGAATTATGCCGGTGTTATTTTTGGTAGATCCGTAGGATATGATAAAAAGACGGATGAGATTGTGATTAAGCCTGAAATGTATGACGATAAAGCAGGGTTCACGAAACGAAGTAATATAGCCGAAGTAGACACTGTGAAAGAAAAAATTATTTTAAACTCACTCAATGTTTTATTGACTAGGGGTGTTAGAGGACTGTATATATATGCTTGGGATGAGGAGTTAAGGGAGAGATTGAAGAATGGTGCCTGAAGTTGGAGTTTCCATTATTGGTTAATTGGCGGGACGATCTGCGACAGACTGAAATCTCAAAGGCTCGGAAATTATCAGTCTATATTGTATATAAGATACCGTACTAGTTTAATAAGTACAACCAAGCTACAAATATAATGCAAATATGTAGTTAGTTCCAAAGATGTTCTTGTAAAACTATTATACGTATCCGTTTCACTGTCCAGCCAATAGTTATATGACAAGAGTATAGTTGTGTGCGGCATATAATAACTTCAAGGCGGTGGTAATTGACATCAGTGGTTTTGAGCAATAATGTATATGGCAAGTTTTAATTAAGAGTGGGTTGGTGGATGATTATATGTAATGTATGATATCAGGATCAGGATCAGGATCAGCAGCTTCACATGGACAATAAATAGCTCTGGGGTAAAGATCCCAATGCATTGCTGTTTTGGCTTCTGGGGCAGTTGTTAGTTGCTGTGTGGTGCCAAATTCTGACGATGATTGCTATTTTTCCGACACCTTCCACGCAAATATAGAGAAATGTGCATTTACCTAATATAAACTCTTCATTCCCCAGTCTCTTTTTCTCTTTCTCTGAGTATACATATATATCTCAATTCTCTTCTTCATGATCATTTCTTATATTTATATGTATATATATAGTTATTGAAATAAAAATTACAATTGATATCATAATATTCTGTTATCAACAAAAACGCTAACCACAATATATCATTTATTTATTATCCCCACGTTTTTTACAAAAAAAAAACAAATACTCAATTTTACACTTTTTTTTAAACTATTAATTAACTAAAATCTCAACAATTTCAAAATGGCAAACAGATACATTTTAGCATTAGCTACTGGTTTGACTGGTTTTTACATCTACGATGTTCAAATGAACCATGGTAGACAAATTGAACAATTCGGTTTATACAACTGGAACCCACCTGCCAGAGTTGACCCTTCTTTGGTGCAACATGCCGCTAACTCTTTCAACACCGGTCTTGCTAAAGCTGACGACGTTAAATCATCAGCCACCTCATGGATTGGTGATAAAAACCAACAAGTCCACGACTCCTTCGGTTCTGCCCAATCTCAAGTTCTGGACCAACTGGATGCATCCAAAAAGAAGGTTGGTTCATTTTTCAGTAACTCCCAAGAAGCCGCTGAGGCTCAATACGCTGCTGCCTCTGATAAATTGAAGGAAGCACAAAAGAAGTTTGATGCTGAAAAGAATGGATGGTTATCATGGGGTGAGAATAGAAACTCTGAATCTGAACGTGAATTGGAAAAGGCCAAGAAGGAGTTTGAAACTGCCACCCAAAGTTTATCTAAATGGGGTGACGATGTCTTAAAGGCTGCTCAAGCCAAGTCCCGTGAATTCGGTGCTGATGTTAGAAAGAAATCCAATGAATTTGTCAGTGGTGTCAAACAAAAAACTAATCAAGTTGGTCAAGCACTAAAGGACAGAAAAGACGCTATTGCCGATGATTTGAAGAGACCATTGTCCGACACAGAAGTTGCAAAGCAAGCTGCAATGGCTGTCTCCGGATGGGGTGACCAAGCAGGTACTGTTGCCAGAGACCAATACGAAGCTATGTTTGATAAGAGCGGTAAGCTTGCTTTGAAATCCCAAAAATCAGCTGAAAAGGTTTCAGCCTACTACGATGAACAAGCTAAGTTGGCGAAGAAGAGATACGACGAAACCAAAGGCAGCTGGTTGAGATGGAGAAGTGCCAAGTCCAAAGAAGTTCAAGACGCTGCTCAAAGAGAGTACGATAATTTCGCTTCTAGACAAAAGGAAGCCAAGGATAGTTTGAACTATCACCTTGAAAGAGCAAAGAAAGATGCTAAAGCAGGTAGTGTTAACTTAGTTGACAAGACAAAGTCGGCTTTGGACGACGGTAACTCACAAGCTCAAGGTTACTTGTCAAGATTACGTGGCTGGTTCCGTGGTTGAGTTTTGATGTCATCATGATGAATGTTTTCTTTATACCACTTTTTTGGAATTCTGTCTTTTTTGTATGCCAGTTCAAAAAATTGATTTTGGATGTTTTTTTTTCTTCTTTTTTTTAGCCTATAGTTGCGATGTACTCTTGCATCCATCTTTTTTTTCTCTAACTTTTGTTCTTATATATGCTTTATTATATCACACTTGTGTTTTCCAACTTACTGATTATTAAAATTAAGACTAGTAATATAAGGAAAAAAAAGAATTGAGATTCGAAAAAATTATTATATATAAAGAAAGTCGAACGCTACCCTGTAGATACGAATGCAATTAAAATCAATGAACAAAAAAAAACCAAAAAAAAAAAAAAAAAAATATGGACACCTACGATAACAAGAAGGAATTGGCACCTTCATGCATAGCCTTCTCAATTTTCAATCTCATGACTTCTTTCGAAGAATAATCCGGCAGCTTCAAATAATTAGCACATGTCATGACACTAGGCAAATAATCATCTGGTTTTAACCCATCTTCAGAGTGCTTTAGAACAACAGTGAGGACAGGACGTAAGGATTTAAATCCACCAATTGGGAGTTTTGGAGAACCTGTTAAAAATTGCAAGAATTTTCTTCTCTCCTCTTTATCAAACTCGGTCATAATTTCAAGTAATCTTTGAATGGAGAGCGATTCAGTACTGTAGCCATGATCAGCATGCACAACGTTTAGCAATGTTTCAAAAGACCAATCTTCTTCACCGTTACCCAATAATTTGACAAGTTCAGTTGGTGAGAAAATCATCATTGATGAGTATGGAAAAACAGCGCTGAAACCATCAACAAACGCTTTAACTTGTGGTTGAACACCAGAGCCAATCATCTTGTCAAGCACAGTATCGATGTAGTCTTCAAGGTTAGAATGTGTGATTTCAATATCTGATCCATCGGGTTTCAATTCAATACTTTCGTAACCTGGTAACACGAAATTCAAAGTAAGGTCTTCCAATAAACAATTATCAACTTTAACATTGATTTTCTCCTCAGATGATGTTAAACCTTCGTATAAAACTAAATATTTGCCCAAATGAGATAATGATTTGGCCAATGTTGGATCGATCAATTTCAACTTTTCGATTGATGTAGCACGGTTTTCAACCTTGTTGTTGCCATCAATGTCCATTGCAATTTGGAAGAACAGTGGGTTGAATGCAAAATCAATGATTCTGGAATCTAGTAAAGACCTAGCAACAAATTTACCCAAAACATTAAATAGATGTATGATCTTGCTATAATGACAAACAGATTCCACTAATGGACGAGGGAATAAACCGGTTGGTGAATTAATGTATGGGTCCTCAGATTGTTGCTCATTGTGCCCATCGTTTGTTAAAGAATCAGCATCAGTAGCATCTTCTGGTGATAAACTGATACCTTCTTCGTTTGAAGTATTTCTCCACATCATCAATCTTGATTTGCAGAACTCCTTGGAAACATTTGCATAAAACTCTAATGTCGGACCTAAACCAGTACCAACTTCGTTGAAGTATTCTATCTCTAACAAACCTGGAATTGTACCGTATCCATCCATGACTTTGATGGCACCTTTTAATAAGTGTTTTCTGGATAACCTTAGTTTGTGTCTCACTGGTCTTCCCAGTTGAGGGGCACCCGATGACGATGAATTAGGATGGTTGTCATGGTCATCTTGGTTAGATCTGGTTTGCCATAAGTTGATTAATCTTGAATAGCCAAATGATGTTGATTGTAAAAAGAAAAGTCTACTGTCAATTGGGAACAAAAATGGGAATTGTCTTGTAATAATAACACTCCAGTCTGGTAATGTACCACTGGCCACTATTAAAGGTTCTTCAAGTTGACGGTTTAACTTTGCAGTCAGTTTATAATTCAGGAATAAAGTCTCCGAAGCACCGGAATCAGGGGTTGTTGAATTCAAATTGTACAGCATCTTCAAAATTTGTAAAATATGGACAGTATTTGTGTTTCCTAAAGGGTCCAAGTCGTCATCATTGGGATCGCTTGGGTATAATTCTTCGTACAATTCAGGTGGGGAACCTCTTACCTTTTTGAAATGGACAACATGTGGAATGCTGGTCCAGATCTTTCTGGAAGAAACAATCTCAGTGGATTGTGTTTGTAGAGATCTGTAAATAGCACCATAAACTGTAGTACCATGTGGAATGACTTCACCGTTAATTGTGAATTCAATATATGATGCAGTCTCCGTTGAGGCTGTAATTGGTTCAGAAGCAGAACCAGGCGTAGCCATTGCTCTCAATAAACCGCTGACACCATCCATTCTACCTTTTAGAAATCCGTTAATGGACTTGAAAGTAGCAATAGCATGAACCATTAGCATTAATTGCTTGTGTTGTTCTGGTTGACCTTCGTCATCGGCAATTAACTTAATTTTCAACTGCCTGGCCATTGATGAGGCTCTTGAATTTGAGGTAGATGAAAAAATGGTGGCACCAGAGTTAATTATTTCAAATGATTCAGTTCTACTTAAAGCTTCTTCAAGTTTTTTTGCAAAAAGCACAAGTGGTAATTTTTCACCCGTGCCAATTGGGTTCAACATAGAACAGAAGGTGAATTGGAATGCCCTGGCACAGTCAGAACCCTCGGACCCAACGCTAGATTCAAATATTGAAAGCAAAGTGGGGATGATGCCAGAAGAAATCAATTCAAAACTTGACACGACACCGTCAACAGCATTTGAGAACCCAAATGCATGTGCTAGCTTTTCCCAAACAGTACACCATTGTTCATAAAAATATTTAACGTCTTTGCAATTTTCAAGCAAAGATTTAACGTCATCAATCATTTTCAAGTGTATTGATTTAGAAGTTGTGGCAGAGGCTTTGATACTTGTGTAATCATCTTCAATCTCCATACAAAGGTTTGAAAGTTCAGTTAGTAGTGCTGAAACCGCTAGAGTAATTGTGCCGTCGCTTTCTAAAGTGTAGTCACGAACAACCAGCGGAACAACAAGATTACTCGGTTCATCTTCGCCAGCAAAGCCATCGGAATCATTTTGTTCATCTTGGTCATCGTCACTGTCCTCTTGTTCAGCTTCATTATTTTGAACTCTAACATTGTTCTCATCATCATCATCATCATCATCATCATCATCATCATCATCATCATCATCATCATCATCATCATCATCATCATCATCATCATCATCATCGTTGCCATCATCATCTTCATTAGATCTATTTTGATTATTTGAGCTGCGATCCTCGCCATTGTACATATCAATGTCAGCTTGTGATTGTTGTGACTGTGGGGCACTGACCATGTCTGCACCTTCTCTCACAATTCTTTCATTTGATCCGAGAGTGGAAGAAAACTCTTGAGTGTGAGTCAATAAACCCTCTCTTTCAAAGTCGGACAAAAATAGCTCTGGTGATTTACTAATCAATAAATGTGTGATCAAAAGAGCGCCGTAAATCAAAACATATGGTCTAATTTCTTCCATCGAACCATTACATGGCAAGCTTGACCTAGTTAAAATGTATTTTCCTTGGATTACGATGGACGCAAGTAGTGATGTTATTCTCGAATCAAAAACTATTAAAGAAAGTTGTTGCTTGTTTAAAACACGCACAATACGCAAAAGACAAATCAACACAAGACGCTTAATGGTATAGTCGACGGTTGATGAGAATATGTTCAATAGAACAGGAAAAATATCTTTCACAAAGGATTCAAAATTTATAAAGTTTGTTTCATCATTCAAGTATAAGTCAAGTCTTGTTTTATTAATTGATTTTCTATCTGTTCCACTTTTAAAGCCTTGGTAGTTACCAATATCGTTGTTCAGGCTTGAATCATCGTTGAGATCAGCAAATGGAACAATTGGGGCTATTAATCTGATGATTGATATCACTAGTTCTTTTGGTGCGTTCATTAATGCCTCAATTGAGACAGTTGTCTTTCCAGCCAAGAGATTTTCTTGGATAGGTAGTTGTGAATCCGATGAGTTTTTTGATGTAGGAACTTTATCGATGTCTGTCTTCTCATACCCGATCAATGAAGCAATTATAGTCTTACTTATATAACAATCACTCATCAACATCACCGATAGCTTTGGTGAGCAGTTTGTTAGCATTGATAATGCCTGCACTAGCTTCAAGGAAGTACTGAAACTTATCAGGTTGTTCGAATGCTTACCTCTACTAACACAGTTTGGTAATAAAATGGCTAATCTTTTTAACAATTTCTCGTCGATTAGCTGTTCCAATAGATGTGGCTCTCTTTCAAAACTTTTGATGATTCTTGCAATAGCTAACCATGCACTTTCAACAACATTTGGATCAGAGTATTCAATGGCAACTCTTTCTATGATTGGGAAAACTTCTTTCAATGTCTCAAATTGAGAAAATGGAACAGACTTACAGGCATTGGCAGCAATACTCAAAGCTTTTCTTTGTGCATGGATTGTAAAAAAGTCCAGATACATTAGGCACGAGGGTAGTGAACCTTTGATTAGTATATCCCTACCACATTCTCTTGAAATCATTTCCAAAGTTTGTAGTGCCTGTTCAGCCAAATCGATAAAACTAATTTCCAATAACTTTGACTGCAATGCTTCAATAGAACCTGCAACAACAAGATCATGAACGGCATCAGGGTTGACTTCGAGGATGTTGTATAAACAACGGCATGCAACTAGTTGGATTTCCAGATCTTCTTGATAGAAAGGATTTTCGATAATTCCAACAACCGCTTTGGAAAACTTGTAGGTGGGCAAGTTACGTTCAGCAAACATACCATTCATCATCAACAACCTTTCGGACAGTTCATTTAAAGTCTCTAGTATCATGAATGGGTCGGTGTGTTTGCCTAAAGCATCTATCAATCCTGAAATTCTTGAAACTTCACCAAATCCATCGCCAAATCCAGCGCCTGGAAACATTCTACCCAGTGCATTACGGAAAGCGCCAAGTTCGTTTCTCATTTCATTATAATCCTCGCCTTCGTGTTCTTCTTCATCTTCGTCTTCGTCGTCGTCACTGTTACCGTTTTCATCATCGCCACCTTGATCTATTGTTTCTTCATTGTTGTGTGTGGTATTGATTTCGTTGGACTGAGCTCTTTGTACAAGGCGGCTTCTTTCATGTGCAGCCTCCAAGGCAGCAGCCACTACTGATTGCAGTGATGTTGCATTTCTATTATCGCCTGACATAACACCATGGATGGATCTCATCAGTTCATCTTCTTCTTCTTCACGATCATTATCTGAATTTTCGCTATCATTTTCATTGCAGTTATGCAATCTGTCATTGGTGTTTGAATTAGCATTATTGTCATCATTACTGAATGCATTTTGAGATTCTGAAAATCTTCTATAGTTAACTGCAAGTCTATTGAGGACATCTTCTTCTGCATCTTCATCTTGGTAATCTTCAATGGCTTCATCTTCCATTTCAACGTCGAAATCATTTAGCACATAATCTCCATCTGGATGTTCTTCTGAATTTCTAGTGCTGTTACTTCTTGTCCTTCTAGTGACCGGTGTCAGGTCAGGTTTGTTCTTTGATGAAGTGCTTGATTTTCTTCTGGACATTATTTGAAGGTGGTTGAAAATTGATAAAAATTTATACTGATTATATAGTGTTTACTAATATTGAATGTTGAAATTTGAAAATACTAAGTGAAACTCAAGATAAATAATGATATAGACTTTATTTAAGGGTTTTAATGTAAATCTGGTGAGAGGAATATGGTTGGACTTTTGGCCTTTGTTTGAATGGTTTAATATAAATGCTAGTTGGATACTTGTGGTACGATTGGCCCTTGGATGTCCTTTGTCTGTATCTTGAAATCTTTAAAGCGCCTTTAACTATGCAAATGGGGTCAGATATGGCCGTTAATGTGCTTAAAAGATGGATGGCGAACAGGTACATGTGCCCATAGATAGCATAGATAGGTGCCAGTATACTCAAAATGAGATCGCTCTCACAAATTGAAAATGTGCAGTTCGGGTCAAAAAAATTACACAGCCGTGTTTTTATGTTAATTTTTATTTGTTCTTGTTTGCATAAACGGGACGTCCAAAATTTATTTTTATTTGTGAAAAAATTTTTAGGATTTATATATTATATATTTATTTATCTGAAAGCATATCTCTTTATCTACTGGAATCACAGATAGTTTAACTTGGTCTGCCACACAAAAACATACATATAACCATCACAATATGCCAAGATCGAAGAGATCCAAGCTAGTTACATTAGCACAAACTGATAAGAAGGGTAGAGAAAACAAAACCAGAATCTTTGATGAAGTTAGAGAATCCTTAGACGAACATAGATACGTCTGGGTTCTAGGGTTAAACGACGTTAGAACTCCAGTCTTACAAGATATCAGACAGGATTGGGTTGGATCTAAGTTGATCATGGGTAAGAGAAAGGTTTTGGAAAAAGCCTTAGGTGAAACCCCTGCTGAGGAATACAAAGATAACTTACATAAATTGGCCGACTCTGCTGAAGGTGTCATTGGTTTATTGTTCACCGATGAAACTCCAGAAACTGTCACTGCTTACTTCTCTGCTTATGTTAAGTCAGACTACCCAAGATCTAACTCCAAGGCTCCAATCACATTCACTTTACCAGAAGGTATCTTATATTCAAGAGGTGGTGAAATATCAATTGAAGAGGATTTACCAATGTCTCATTCAATGGAACCAACTTTAAGAACAAAATTGAAGCTACCAACTAAGATTGTTCAAGGTAAGATCACCCTGACTGAAGAATACAAAGTTTGTGAAAAGGACGAAGTTTTAGACGTTAGACAAGCCTTAATCTTGAAGACTTTCGGTGTCGCTTGTGCCGACTTCAAGGTCAAGATGGTCGCATACCACGATGGTGAATCCAGTGAAGTCACTGTTGTTGCTAAAGACGAAGAATAAGTTGTGTTCGCATTTTAATTTCAAAAGAATAAAATTACAAAAAAAATTAAAAATTGGGTTCAAGTTGTTCATCTTAAAAAGAACTTTTTAGTCAACTACATTAATCGTATTTCGTTTGCCCATTATATCTTTAACTTTATAATATATATATATATAGCTTTTTTGTTTCCAATGTACATTAAGTTCCAGTTTAGTCAAACTATAGTTCATCTATGATGGCCTGTAAATATGCCTGTATAAATGTACCCCCCTTGTTTAAACAAAACAACCAAATCCATCCCCTTCCCTTAGATAAGTCACGTGATAATGGATATTGCCCGTGCACAGTTGGTGTTGTTGTTGCGCTATCTTATCGACGCTAATATTTTGATAGGGGTCGACGTATAATCAAGTGCGTCGGTCGTTTTTTATTTCAGAAATTTAAGACGTCGAATTTTAAATTAAGAATTATGTTGTTTTGATTCGGTTTGAGACCTTTTAAGCTGCTAAGTGCCGAAGGAGCAAACAGAAGTCAATAAGGTACAATTATAGGATAAATATAACGCTCTAGTAGGTATTATAAAGGTATTAAAGAGACAGCTGGCACACACAGACTTTTAACTACACTTCAATTACTCCTACTTCACCTGATACAATCATCTACTGATACATTGACCCATATCACGCGTACAAATTCTGCCATTGACTCCCGAATCATTCTTTTATAACTAACAAATATATCTTTCCAATCCTATATAAGAATGAGCTATAGAAAAAGTCAAGTTTTCGAACCACCAGGGAAGATAGGAAGAAAAACTGGTTTCCATTTAACCAAAACCCCTAAAAAGAATGCAAATGGGTTAGAGGACTTGAACGATTTTTTCCTTTCTGACGAAGAGTACACTTCTCCAAATGGTAAATTGATGAATACGTCTCCAAACAAAAGGCTCTCCAAAAGATTTGAAGCTTCAAAATCACTATCGCAATCCCAAGGATCGCCCAGAATTATCTCCGGTGACAAGCCTGTTAGTTCAGCTGCTACAGCATCCGCGACGACAACAAAGATAGACATTCCCGTTTCTAATAATTCTGATCAGGAAGGAGACTTTGCAGATGACTCTAGCTACGCTGAGGAAATGATCAAGTCAGCTACATTTTCTCCTATCAAACGTACAACTTTAAACGGATCCCCAATGAGGAATGTGAAAGCACCAAGCAATGGAAAGTCTCCCAATCCACTCTCTAAATCGACAGGATTAGATCCATCTCCAATTAAAAAGAGTCGCAAACTAAGTGCTTTTGAAACTTTTAATACAGAAAATTACAAACAGAAAGCAAAGAAGTTGATACAGCAAAAAGAAAGATCATCCTCCAATCATAATTCTGCTTCACTAACAAAAAGTATAGCGCTTAATAAAGATGGCAAGAAGAAAATCTTCCAAATTCCGAAAGTTTTAAACGATGCAGAAAATGACGAAATCGAAGCTGAGGATATTTCATCAGCTGAAGAAGAACCAATAGAAACGGAACCATTCAAATCTGAACCACTCTTCGAAGTCCAATCTGAAAGCTCCGAAGAAAGCGGTGAGGACAACATTGTGGAAGAAAAGGTTACTCCAGTGACAGAATTGAAAGAACATGTCGCTGAATCCAAATCAAAGTCAACAAAAATACCACCGGCAAAACAAGAACCAAAACCAAAACTTACTCCTGCAGAAAGCAATTTGAGAAGATCATCAAGAACAAAAGTGGCTCCTGTTGCATGGTGGAGAAGTGAGAAGGTTATTTATGAAACTACCACTGAAAATGGTGCATACGTTAAAAAAATCAAAGATGTCGTTCATAAGCCTGAATTACCTGAAGTGGGAACAAAGCGTACTTATCCATCGACACCGATTTCTACTCCAAGATCAAACGTTAAACCACAAAGAAAGAAAGTAAAACCAAGTAGGCCGATACCAGTAGTGAATGACAGTGATGATGGTGATGCTCCTGATTCTCCAAATGTCGTTGCTACTGCTTCCAATGGTACCCCAAAGGCTTCTACAATTACAGAAGTCTCAAAACCTATAGAGGAATCCACCGAAGGTATAGAGACGGCCGAATGGATCAAGTCTGGTTCTCACACTGTTCCTGTTTTTGAAGGTCCAAACTCAGGTATATTGATTGAAAGAATCGTGGCATGGGCACCTAATAAGTCCAAAAATGTGTCAGTTATCAAAAACAACGACGAGTTCTTTAAGATTTCAACCTTATTTGACCAAGACTCCGAGTTCAGTGGAGGTGGAATCATTGAAATTCCTGCTGGATCTCGTAAAACCGTTAAGTCAAACGACGACACTTACTTCATTTTCTACGTTATTCAAGGTTTGTTGGAGGTGACACTGTCGCATAACCAATTCATGGTCAAAACTGGGTGTTCGTTTGAAATACCGATGGGGAATTTTTATCAGTTTGATAATAAAGGTAAAGATGAGGTGAAATTGTTTTTTGTGCAATCGAAATATGTTCTTGTCGGTTTGCCAGACGATGAAGATGATGAAGATGATGACGATGAAGACGATGCTGATGTTCTTGAGGATGAAGATTAGTTTTTTTTGATTTCTTGTGTTGATGTGTCTGTTTTTTTTTCTTTTCTTTTTTTTCATGCCTCAATTACCCCCATTTCAATTGTTATATTATTATTTTGCTGTTATTTAATTTTGAGGTATTCAGTTAATCATTAATGTTTTTAATGTTTTTCTGTTATTCCTCTTGTTTGTTTTTTTAGTCGCCCCCTTACGTTTTTGCAATTTTCTGATTTTATGTCTTATTTTCTTTTGTATTGTTTTGAATTGTATATTAGGATCCATATTTTCGAACCTTTTTGAAGATGTTTTGTTTCTCTATTTCACCCCTCTTTCTCTCTTTGTTTTGTGATGTAATATATTAATAACTTATCATTATAACTTTCTATATATTTGACAGTTTTTGCGCAGAAATTCCTAATGCCCACGTTTGTAAGTATACCAGACTAGCGAAGATTCAACATTTAAACTAGACACTGAACGAATACTTTGAGAAGATAAAAGGAGCAAAATAAAGCAATTTTAACTAACTAAAAACGATTTAAAGTAGGAAAATAAAAAGATAAAATGAATGACTAAATACGAAAAAGTAAAAAAAAACAGTTAGAAGCAGGATGAATTAAAGAAAAAGAATAATAAAAAACAGCATAAGAAAGGGAAAAAATGAAAATTTAAAATAAAAAAATAAGAAAATGGTTGTTGTTTTTTTGTTTTCAATTCATTGTGCAGAACGATCTAAGGAAATAAAAAAAATAAAACTAAAAACATGAGGAATGCATGAAACCAAAACTGTGTGTCATCAACAGAAGGCTATAAATCATCATCGTCTTCTTCATCTGCCCTCTCGGCCAGCTTTTGCAGTCTTGCTGTCTTGACTAATGGAGCCAAAGAACTGTTCTCATCAGCACTGAGGATGAATGGAGTTTGCAGCAGTTGGATAGTATCCAATCTCTGTTCGGGATCAACTTCTAAACAGTAATCCAAGAAACTTTGCAAGTTCTTAGATAACGAGTCTCTGTCGTTCAACTTTGGTTTACCATTGGTGGTAATTAAATACAATGCCCTTATTGGTGCCTCGTTTAAATATGGTGGTTCACCTTCAATCATTTCAATGGTCATGATACCCAACGACCAAATATCGACCTTAGTACCGTATTCCTTCTTGTTAACAACTTCTGGTGCCATCCAATATGGTGTTCCAACCATGGTATTTCTCTTAGCGGAATAGTCTTTGATTTGAGCGCAGAAACCAAAATCGGTTAATTTAATGTCACCTTCTAGTGATAACAAAATATTATCCGATTTAATATCTCTATGAATGATACCTTTAGAGTGCAAGAACTTCAACCCTTGTAAAGTTTCTCTACAAACCGCTCCGATTTGTCTCTCTGTCATTGGATCACTGTGAGTGACTATGTCAGTCAAAGAACCACCTTCCATGTATTCCATAACAACCCATAGATCTTTCTTCAACAAATAAGCTTCAATAAAATTGACAATGTTTTTATGTTGAGAACCTTTCATGACCAAAATTTCATTAATGATTAATTCCTTCTTTGGTTGTCTCTCCAATTCCATTTGTTTGATAGCAACACATAAGTTGGTGCCACCTTCGTAAGCTGTGTAAACACCGCCAGACGCACCTTGGCCAATCTTCATCAAATTATGGTATTTTTGAGTAGGATCTTCAGTAGAACAAATTTCCATCAGTCTGTTCAAGTATTTTCTTTCTCTGTTTCTTCTCAATTCACGCCTTTTTTCTTGCTCAGCTTCGGTCAATGGTTTTTTTGGAACCTTGGATTGGGAGCTGGTTGAAGGAACAGGTGGAACAACTTCTACTGTAGTGGTTTGTTCTGGTTTGACTACAGTATGCTGAGCCTCAGAAACTTGCTCAACTTGAGGTTGTGTAGGTAGTACTGAGTGTGGTGCATGTGGAAGCAGTCCTGGTGCAGTATTGGAAGTTGAATGTGAGGGTATATATGGTGGTAAGGAGCCGACGTTTCTAACAGGTGGTGAAGGTGGAGGACGAGTAGGTTGGATCAATTCCCTATGATCTGGCACCGAAGAGTTTTGAGCATTGTTCATCGACCGTTGGAAACTTTCTATATGGCTAATCTTTTGATGTGGCAATAAGAATCCAGCTGGCTTGTTGCTTGGTGAGTAAACAGACGCAGGCATACTGGTTAAAAGTGGTGATGATGTAGGTTGTGGGGCATTTGGATCTGTAACACCAGCACATTCATGAACAATTTTTCGTCTATTTGTGGCTTCTTTGGTACTCTTTGAACTGAATTTACGCGATATGCTTCCAATAAAAGATGAAGGAGAAGAGGTCATATGCTGTTTTGGAGAGTTATTTAGTCTTGGTGTCTTTATAACATTGGATGAAGGGGATGATGTTTGAGGTGGTGGTGGAGGTGGTGCGTGTCTTCTTGGAATGTATTCAGTATCTTGGTGGCCATTATCAGAGTCAGCAGTTTTCTCGTGAAGTCTAGTTGCCGGTCTTTCTGCAGTAATGCCAAATGCATCACCTTGTTGCATAGCAGGGGTACGCACAAAGCTTGAACTTGAAATTGATGGAGGTGTTGGACTAGCATTCCCATTGGAAGTTTCAAAGTTTGTGGATTGGGTAACATTTGGAGTAGTTTTAGCACTACTTCTATAGTCTGTTGTGCTGAGTGAACTTTCGTCATCACTAATTTGAGAATCATCAAATCCTTCTCTTTTCATGAATTTATCTTCGTTAACACTTGAAATGATAGAGTTGAACATAATTGCAAGTGCTTGTGGATTGTTGTATAATTCTTCTTTGGAAATTCCTTCTTCGTTGTTACTACCTTGACCGCCTGACATATTACTCCACTGATAAGCTTGTTTGTCAGAGTCATAAAACATATGGACACCATGAGCTGCATCGAATGGTTCTGATATCATTTTTCTTGATTGAGAAACGGAACGACCTGTTCCACCAGGTGTCAAATTGGAAACAAAACTCGAAATTCCACCAAACACCTTTTTAGTTTTACTTCTTTTCAGTTCTGAGTAGGGATCTGGTGTATTTGATGAACTACTAACCTGTCTGTTATTCTGAGTTGAACCTGAAGAGGATCTAAGAGTTGGTGTAGAATTGTTGAAGGATATTTGTCTTTTTCTAACTTGAGGAGATGCACGTGGGGTGTTGGATGAAGATATAGATGTATCCATATTGTTCAAACCTGGACCATGCTGCATCACTGGTGTCACTGGTGAAAAATTGCTTTCAGTATTCTTTTCATTATAAAGGCCATCTTGATATGAGTTAGACGCCGTAGCAGGAGATGGACTATTATAACCATTAATGATTTCATGCACAGTATGCTCAATAACAGAGTACCCTGATTTTGCAGTAGTCGCCGAGTTTCTAGTTGCTTGTTGAATCTTATTGAAGTCTTGCGAGTTTCCTGATTTAGTGGTTAAAGATGATAGCAAAGGGTTAGTGTACGCACTAGTTGGAAGTTGTGATTGTGAACTATCATTCTGGAGAACTTGTGGTTGTTCTTGGTCTTGATCTTCTGGATTTCTAACGGGAGGGATAGTGAATTTATGGTTGATGTTTCTCTTTGGAATTTCAAGCGATGGAGTTGGTTTGGATTTAGCTTGTTCAGTGGAAGAGATGGTTGTATTTGCAGTAGATGGAATAATTTCCTCTTCATACTGAAGATCAGCGGAATCTGTCTTGTTGTCAAAATCAATTCTTTTCGCAAAATCGCCTATCGAGCTGTTCTTATGGTGTATGATACGTTCTTTTGATATTGGAGATGTTAAGTTGTCCATAACTTTATACTCCAAGTTTAGAGGGGAACTGTGCCCTTCGTATTCACCAGATTGAGTATAACTTAAATCTTCACTCAAAGTTTTTGAGTGATGTGGAGTTCTAATTTTAAAGTCAAATTCATCTTTGCTCCTATTTGATAAAAGAGTGGTGACTTTTGAGTAAGCGGTTTTTATATCGTTCGATGTTCTTGCTTGATAAGATAATGGATCAAACGTCTTCAATTGACCAGTTGCTGAATTATTGCTTTGAATGGAAGCAATTTCAGTGTCTTGCACTTCCTTTGTTTTTTCGGTATATAACGGACTGTGAATCTCTCCCTCTTCGAAACCTCCATCAATTTCAGGCGAAGCTAATCTAGCATTAGTGGTTATATTGGATGTAGGAGTGGTATTTTCTAGCAATGGTTCTTCATCTTCAAAAGTGTTATCGTTCAAATTTAATGTGTTTTTTATTTTATCTTGTAACTCATCTAGGTGCGATGCTTCACTTTCATCAGCTTCTGGAACAAATGATTTGGTATTGAATGAACTGTTGGTGTTAGAGACTTGTTTATTGGTTTCTTCTTCGTATTCAACTTCTATTTCTTCACTTTGTTCTTCATCGGATGAGTCCCAATCGATATCTTTTTTTAAATTTGAGCTTTTAGCTGCTAAGTATGATACATTGGTAGTATTATTATCGGCTTCATCTGAAGTCAAGGCATTGACATTAGTAATAGCTTGAGAACGTGGTAGGATGGGGGTCTGATCTGGAGAGATTGATTTCAAAGAATCTGATGGATTCAGTCCATCATTAACTTTAGTCGTCATTGTTAGAGTGAATATTAATGAATGAATGAATGGATGAACGAGTGAAGAATGCTCAGTTCTTTTTCTATGCTTTTCTTCAAGGTAGCAAAATGGATAAACGAGTAAATTGGACAGCAAAAAAGTATTTATTTGAAAATGAATGAATGGATCAATAAGTCAATAAAAATTGAGTCAACGTAAAATATATAAAATGAAGCTTATTTATTACTTAGATGGAAATTAAAAATGCTGTTCAGATGGGAAATGCTGGAGATGGAGGATGCACAGTTTCGTTTGTCAAAAAAAAAACTTGGTGAGCCTGTGGAGAAAAAGGGAGGAAGCTGGTGTTGTAAATGGTGATTGGCAGTTGTAAAGTTTTTGTCAGGACAGACAAGTTAATAAGGTTGTTCGGAGAGAATCAGGACCAGAGCATGGTATCAGAACAATATATTTCGTCTAATTGATGGAGGTTTCGTGTTGGGCGTCGATTCATACAATCTAAACAATTGCCATGCACTGCATACAAACAGATTGTGTGGCTAGTTGTGGCTAAATTTAGTGGCGAGTGTGTGTTTCAAAAAGGGATGGCTTATCCTTTGAAGATTGTTATTTATTTATTGTAAAAGTGTGTTACTACTTTAGTTGTATATGTGCAATAGCCTGTCTTTACGTTTAACGTTGTACGGCCTAAGGTATTCAACTATCATGGCAAGAAGCACACATATGCTTGATTATATTAAGAAGTAAAAGGTCACTAACTAACGTACGTAAGGAAAACATATACATAATTAACTCGGTAAAAAAACCCTTCTGGTTTGTTGGAGACATCATCGATAATTCTTCCCGATGCTGAATATTGGACTAATAAGCTATTCCGCTAATAGCTCACTACTCAGGTACGTAATACTCGTAACTTCTATTACATATATATATATATATATACACCCTATTATACAAGAATTACAAGTCCTTCTTTAGTAAAGTCAAAGAAAAATCAGAATTTGCTTTGATACCATCTTCCAATTCACCCCCACTACCAACAAGGAGTTTGGTCTCTTTGTCGATCTTGCACTCAATAATCTTCACTGTAGAGTATCCATTCTTCTCATAAAAGTCAACTAAGTTGTGTTCAGTGATAACATTTGCCCACAAAGTTTCAATACCTAACCTTGAAGCACTATAGTCATCCATAAAGTTCATGATAATTTTAGAAACTTTAGGATAAAAGGATGTCAGTGCTGTTAGTTCATAGTTAGTTAATGATTCTTCGAATGGTTTGATTGCAATACTACCCAGTATTCTAAACTCAAAACCACTTTTATCCATATTGACTAGCTCCAGTAACCTTTTTTGTGAATATGAAAACACAATGTTCGCGTGTGAAAGACTACCTATTGGATAAGCTTGGATTAGTTTCTTAGTCACCGTGGACGAATGGTCATCTACATTGAAATCAACATCGATGTTGTTTGGCAGCAAAGGTGCAACACAAATACTCATATAGAACTTTTCAGGATCCCTGACTATCAGACCTTGGTATAAAGAGTGTTCTAGTCTTAGTGTATCTATTATCCCGAATTTAAACCTTGGTTTGTTGTAACCTCTGTTGATCACTGATATCAACGTTGGTTCGATACAGAGGAATTGAGATATTGGTAATGTGATGATCTCAATTCTCTTCAAATTGTTTTGCATGGTTTTGTAATGTTTGAGGTTGTGTGTTTTTGGTTTCTTTTGTGAATGTCTTTGTTATTGGAGTTTATTAATTTCTTGTTAAGCTTTTGTTACGAATCTACGGTTTTGAACACTAGCTAATGTACTTAAATATCGGAATGCGGGGTACGTTGAATTTAGTTGGTTATTCAGTTTGAATGCATGTCTGTATCACAGGAAAATTTAAGTTTTCAACTGTTAGGAGAACTTGGATGGTGTCTATGTTTCTAAAGAACCTCGACAAACTAAACAAGCTTAGTCGGGTGGAATTGAGCAGATCTCCGATTCACAGAAAAAACTACGCATAAATAATGGCGCTGATAACATAATAATTCTCTTTATTTCTGGGGGATGAGGATTAGTTTTTGTGTTGGTGTGATGACATAATTGAATATTAATACAGTATATCATTAGACTCCATCCATAGGAATAGTACATGATGAAAGATGACAAATTCATAACATTTTAACACAAAATATATATGAGTCAGATACAGTGTGTTTGAGTATAACTAAACTAGCCATTACAACGAAAATGGTGCAACCATAAGCTGGTCTTCTAATACGAAAGAAATACTACCAGATTCCAACAGAAGTAGAGTAATGTAAAAATACCTCAAATAGTATAAGAATAAGTCCAATACAGAACTTGTTAACCATATTGACTGCGACACAATAATGATTTTCGTTGCTTTTTGGTGTTTGTCTTTATCCTTTATGTTGAGGGTTTATACTCATAACAAAACGAACTTAAAATTAAAAACTGTAATAAATTGACTTTCAAAAGCAATATCATATACACGCTATATATAAATATAGTATAACATGACAAAAACAAAAAGAAGTCATGCTCCAAATTATGTATTCTCTATAACCTATTCTTCGTCTTCAGTCTTGGTTTCAAATGGAGCCAAGTTTTTGACACCTTCATCCCAAGAAACTCCCTTGTAAGTGATGTTCAAAATAGCTTCAACAACTTCTTCAACAGTACCTCTAACTTGCTTGGTAGAGTCTCTTTCTCTTAATGTAACGGAGTTATCCTTAATAGAGTCGAAATCGATAGTGATACCAAATGGAGTACCTAATTCATCATTACGAGCATATCTCTTACCAATGGAAGCTGATGAATCATCAACCTTGAATGGAATGGTGTAAGTCTTTAGCTTATCTTTAACGTGTTTCAAAACAGGTTGCAAAGTTTCGTTGTTGGATAATGGAACCAACAGGACCTTAGTTGGGGCAACTAATGGTGGCAGAGATAAGACACATCTTGCTGAGTCTTCAGGTCTGGTCCAGAATGAGTGTTCAAAGATAGAATATAAGATACGACCAATACCGAAGGATGGTTCAATGACGTTTGGAGTGTATTCTCTAACGTGTTCCACTCTGGTTCTCTTTTCAATGGTGATCAAGTCTTTTGGAATTTCAACTTCTGGGGTGGCGACATCTGGGATTTTAACGGTGATCTTTAAGTTGGCTTCCAATTCCTTAGCTAATTCTTCTAATTCACATTCAGTTCTAGAAGTTAACCATTGTTCAACCTTTGGAGCATCCTTTCTGAATTTAGGACCAAACTTCCTCTTATCAACTTCACATTCGAAGGCTTCAACAACCTTTGGTTCTGGTAAAGTTTCTCTAACACATAACTTTTCCTTGGTTCTAGCAGCATGAACAGTTAAATCGTAAGCAGACCTATCAGCACAACCAACACATTCAATCCAACCGTAAGAGGTCTTTAATTCAGCATCCCAACAATCTTGGGCATAATGGGCCATTTCATTGGACATATGTTGTCTAAATCTCAATTTGGAAGGGTCAACACCAATCTTAACTAAGAATAAGTAAATTCTAGCAATGAAGTAACCTAAAGTTTGGTTATCAACCATACCAGAAGCAACGGCTTCACCAATGGTAGTATTAAGAGGTTCAGTTTTACCCGCTTGTTGAACTTCCTTTGATAAGAAGTTTAATTTGACTTCTTTAACGGTTTCAAAACCAGAGTGAGATTTATCTTTTGGATCGACGAAATGTTCAATTTCAGCCATCAAGAATTCTCTAACTCTCAATAAACCTGATCTTGGAGAAATTTCATTTCTGAAAGATTTACCAATGGATGCAGATGCGAATGGCATCTTTTCGTTGTTACAATCCAATAATTTTGAGAAGTTCAAGAACTGACCTTGAGCAGTTTCTGGTCTTAAGTAACCCTTCAACTGACCGGATGGACCAATAGCGGTTTCGAACATCAAGTTAAATTCTCTTGGTAATTCAAGTGGTTCACCAGTGGCTGGGTTACCGATTTTGTATTTAGTCATAATGTCACCCATTTCAGCACCAGAGAAACCATCAATCATTGCTAACATGGTTTCGTATTCCTTAACTTCAGAATCTTCTAATTTAACAGCCTTGATTTCCTTAACCTTCTTCTTTCTCTTCTTCTTTTGGTCATCTTCTTCAACTTCTTCAACCTTTTCACCTCTGGCTTCCTTGTTACCTTTCAATCTAGCTTCTAAAACTTCTTCAATTAAATGATCAGCTCTGAAAATTTCACCAGTCTTCAAGTCACGACACATCCAATCAGCAAATTTATCAACATGACCAGAAGTTTTCAAAACTTCATGTGGGGTTAACATAGTACAGTCAACTTCTAACATGTCTTCTTCCAAGATGAAGTGCTTTCTCCAAACATCAACAATGTTGGCTTGTAAGGCACAACCTGGTGGACCGTAATCGTATAAACCTGAAACACCGCCATAGATTTCAAAAGATGGTGCAAAGAAGAATCTTCTCTTCAAAACAGATTCTAAAGCTTCTCTGTTGAATTCTTCAGCTGCTGACATTCTTCTAATTCTTAAACCTTTCTTAGATGATCTTTTGACACTAACTTTTTTTGCGTAGTTTCTAGTGAATTGTCTGAAATTATTATTTATTTGATAACAATTTCTAAAAAAGTTCATAAATATGACAGGTTTGGATATATAAATGGATTGTATTCAAGGTTTAAAGAAAAAATCTGTTTAGCTTTGAATTGAAATCAAGTTATCATATGCCGTATACCAATCAATTCCATCAATCGATCGATGGAGGAACAAAAGTACAATTTTTCGTGGTCGTCGAATTCAGAAAACGTCGATTGTTTATTTTTGTTTTCCGTCGCGTCGATTTAAGGCCTCTTTATGTGGGAACTTGTGAACGTCGAGTGGAATAAGGAAATGACGCAAGCAGAGATTATGTAATATTGTAAAGATAATAATAAGGATTTAATAATATATATATGTGTAAAGATATTATATATATATATGTATGTTAGGATAGTTAGTTATCTATATAGGATATATTAGACATACGAATAACATAAACATTAGCAGGAAATATGATTTATAAGAGGATAAAATTCTTCACAGATTCATTATTGGATTCGTCGACGTTGTCGAGTTAATCACGTGACATTATGCACTTGAACATTTTAGCATATTCTCACACTTTAGAGTTTTTCTAATCACCTCTTTGCACCAAATTTGATACTTTTAGTCACCCAATCACAGGGCGTTGTTTAGCAATTTGTCTGCCAATTGTTTTTATGGGTTCCTCGTTTCCCTCTAAAATTTTGCTGGTAAAGAGCATCCAATAATCATTTGGCTTTGTTTGGTTGGCATGTACTGTACGGTTGTGGTGCTAATTATTATATCTATATATCTGTTCAATCATCATCAATTTATCTTGTCTATTCTTTAAATACTTTTAACAAGCATACATATATATCATAAACAACCATTCAAGATGTCTATGACTTTAACTGCCGTCAAGAAGCACGCCGACTTCATCTTAAAGACTCCCTTATTAAGAAAGGTCTTTTTACCAACCTCAAAGGTCTTCAATGAATTATCAGGTTACAGACAAATGGGTTTAAGGTATGTCATTTGATTTGTTTTCAGGACATCAAAATTACTTTCTTTGTTTGAAATGTTTTATTGCCAATTTCATTAGTGCCCTAGGATCCGATATTAAAAAGCTTACATTGTTCAACAAAACTCAAGTGCAAAAATCAACAGCGTGTATAGTTCTAGACGTATTCAGAGAATCAACAATTTAATTCACATCAAATCACACTATTATAACAAATTCTAGATCTATTATTTTAATTCAACAAATGTGAACTATTAAATATCAATATCATTTCACTACCAAAGATAGACACGAAAAATATGAAACACTATGTGTACTAACATTTCAAAAACTAAATGTAAAACTTCATTACATTTACCCCTTTATTATCATTATTACAGATTGGATGATTTATTAGCTGAAGAAAACCCAAATATGCAAAAGGCTTTATCCAGATTATCCAAGGATGAGTTATACTCCAGAAACTACAGAATGTTGACTGCTCATCAATTATCTTTGTCCCAATCCATCTTACCAGAATCAAAGGTTTTAAAGTTGGAAGATGATGTTCCATACTTAACTCCATTATTATTAGAAGTTGAAGCTGAAGCTCTGGAAAAGGAAGAATTAAACAACGTCAAGTTCAGCAAATAAATAACAAGTGTATAAATTTTATCCTCTGCTTTACTTTTCATATGTTTCTTTCCACTTCATTCCCCTTCCCCTCATTAGTTGGATCATCAATTGTCAGTTTCAGAAAAAATCTGTGTTTTTTGTACAATCAGTACTTAATCTGTTCAATTTGTATATCCAATTGATTTATGTTTATATTTCGTTTCATTACATCACACCTACTATATACTATTGTTTTTGTTTTCTTCATATATACATAACAAAATTATATTTTTACCTTTATTACTTATTCCAATCACTGTTCTAGTTGTAATTTAGTATTTGTATTCTATGTATCTACACCATCTACTGTTTTATTGATCCCTCCCCATGTCTGTATCTAATTAATAGCCATACTCGTTGTAAATAATCTTATCCTCATCTTCTTCCAAAGCAAACCCACACTCTTGTAAAATATTACCAACGCCAACTTCTAAGATTTTATTCTTGATATCAACATTCTTAGCATTGAATAATCCCATAAAGCCCAATGAATTTTGCCAAATATCCAAATAGAACGCTTTTCTTCTTGGAATAATCATACACCAATCTTCCATCATCATGAAATTGTAAGAAACTAAACTTAGGTCAATTTCATGCTCTTTGAAAACGTTTAATATGGTACGGAACAAAAACATGTAGATCATAGCTAACATTTGCTCTTGTTCATCAAAACTTTCAAAATCGGTTTTAATCTTCAATAAATAATGTTTAAAAGTGAACTTCTTGTTCAATAATGCTGATTTCGAAGTTGATGTTCCGGTGGGTAAGAAAAACTCACTGTTTGAAATCATATTCGATTGATAAACTTGGAAATTAGCAGGTAACTTCATGAACTGGATATGTTTATGAAACTGTGAATATCCTGACTCAGGTCCAGAATTGAAAAATGCGAAAAATTTGGAACTGTTAGATGTCGATTCACTTAATTTACTATTAACATTAATCAAAATAGTTTGCACGATTTGTAATTCCAAAGGTTTTAGTAAACTATCTTGTTGCACGAAATCTTTAGTAACCAACAAAAAGTGATCTTCTTGATTAGGAAACTTGTTTAAAATTAATCTATAATCGTTTAGTAAATTATCAATGATAGTTAATTCAGGTTCTGGTTTCATGAATGGGTTCTTAGACTTGACGATATCCAACTTCTGATCTGTGATTTTGCTATCCTCTGAACCAGGTTGTGAAGGTCTGTTAATTGGTCTTTTGGAAAGTCCTTCCACGACCTTCAATTCATAAGTCATGCCAGTGTCAGCATCTTTATGGATCTCAGGTTGTGATTTCTTGTACAGTAAATGTCCGTTGTTTTCAGCCTTATTGTAGGCTGCTTGGATACAAGAATATAAGTCATATTGTTTGAGTTCATCCAACGTCTTGATGGAAATTGGTTCACGTGACATGGATGTGTTTATAACTAAGATTAAATGGTACTTGGTTGCTGTTATCTAATTAACTAGTAGGACTATGATGCTTAACTTTATGTTAGAAAAGACAGTTATAAATAAGCAAGTTTTCTATAAGATGGACTGATGGATGTGTTCGGGTACAACATGATTTTGTGCGGCAGTCAGAAGTCCACACATAACCTCACATAACGAGCGCATTTTTTTCGACTTCTCATCTTCTATGAACCAGACGAGTTTTGGTTGAATTTATTCAGATAGCAAAACCGTAATCGGGAATCAAGTTAATAAGTAGAGAGTAATATTCAAAAAAGGATACGATGAAGTAATGAAAAGAAATTATCATTTTGAATTCGAAACAGGGGAAAGTTGGAGATGGGGGAAGACTACGAGATAAAAGTAGAAACACAAAACACAAACACAAATTGAAATTGAAATGGAAATAAAAATAAATATTAACAAAAACTTTAAAAATAAATCATAAAAGTAACAAGCATATATAAAGAAAAAAAAATTAATAAACTATATTAAACAGCATTTTCATCATTAACATAAGTAAATCCACGGAACATTTCTTGCATAGTTTGAGATAATAAAGAATTAACAGGTGTTAATTTAGCAGCTTGTGAAGTGAACTCTTCATCGAAACAAGTTGGATCACGAGGATCTTTAACTTCTGGGATATAAGGAGGTTTAGTACGACAATGGAAGATATCATCGAAATCAATGTTGGCAAAGTATGGATGGGCCATAATTTCTTTAGCATCTTCAGGTCCAGAACCTAATCTTTGAGTAGGATCTCTTGTCAGTAATCTCTGTAAAATATCAACAGCTTCTCTAGCCATGTTGATTGGATATAATGGTTCATCCGTTAAAATGGCATTAAAAACTTCATCTTCATCTTCACCCTTGAATGGAGACTTGGTCAATAGCATTTGATATAATAAAACACCAAAGGCCCACCAATCAACAGCTTTATCATAACCTTGTTCTTTCAAAATTTCAGGAGCCATTAGTTCAGGAGTACCACAGAATGTTAATGTCTTATTGCCTTGCCACATATTTTCTTTACATAATCCATAATCAGCAAGCTTAATGTGACCATCGATAGTCAGTAGGATATTATCCAGTTTCAAATCACGGTAAACAACACCATTTTCATGTAAGAACTTCAATGCTAATAACACTTCAGCAGCATAAAATTGTGCTCTCTTCAAAGTGAATCTCTTTTGTTGAACATGCCACATCAAGTCACCACCAGTAATATATTCCATGACAAAATAGATACGATTTTCGGTTTGGAAACATTGATGTAAGTTCAATAAGAATGGATGTTTACCCTTATTAGCAATTAAGAACACTCTCTTTTCAGATTTGGTACTTTCAACTTCATCATTTTGAATAATGAAGTCTTTCTTCAAAACTTTGATAGCACATAATTGTTTAGAGTGAACAGATTCGGCAAGCATGACTTTACCAAAGTTACCCTTACCTAAAACAGCAAGGAAATTGAAATCATCCAAACCATATCTGTGACGATGACGACGTTGTTTTGGACGATGCTGGTGACTAGAATGTGGTTGTTGATGATGTTGTAGTTGTTTTGGTGGTGATGATGATTGTTTTTGCTGTTGCTGTTGTTGCTGTTGTTGTAGAGTGTGGGATTGATGTTGATTTTGTGCTGGTATGACTTCTAGCTGCTGTTCATGAGGCAGTTTAGATGGTGAGGTGGTCTTTGGGTTATTCGTTTTACTTGTTGGATAAGAGTCGTGTAAGACATCAGTATGTGTTGCTGTGGATGCTGGGTGTGCTTGTGCGGATTCAACCGGTGAAACATCAGCTCTCGGATATGATGCTGGAATAATTATACCGTCTTCACTTTGTGGAATTTCTGGTAGACGTTGGTCTTCATATTTATTATGTGGAGTATTATAGGATTGTTGAGTAACAGCGACATCAGGGTATGAGAGATTAGCAGATGTATCTGTATGTCTTTGATCTAATTGTTGAGGAGTAGGAACTTCTGTTTGTCCTCTACTGGATAGGGTAGAAGCTGGGCCGTGAGCAGTATTAGTAATCGAAGCTGAGTGCGTTGTATTTCTTGTTTGTGGTCTCGTAGTTCTGTGTTCTTGAGTAGATCTAATGGCTAACAGAATTTGGCTGGCTTTTTCAATTGACATACCACAGAAATCAGGAACAAGGTGTAAGCATGCAGCATGGCACATAATGCCACACTCAGAACATTTCCTAACGTTTTTACGACCCCATGGTAAAATGTAACCACAGTGGCAACACCATTTGGTACCACGGTTGGCAACTTGTTCAAATCTGTGTGGAATACGATGGTTCAACTTTGTTTCATCTTCAGTACTATCGGTACTTGACTTTGAGATACATTTGTTGATAACGTTCTTGTAACACTTTTTATGGCATAAGAATTTACAATCTTCACATTGGAAACCGGTATATCTTAAGAAATCACCACAAACAGCACAAGCCATGATATTATAGAATTGTTTTTGAACAAATTTATGGCCATGATGTTCAAGAACCTCTTCTTTACGTTGACGGATGGCACCATGACGTCCAAGACCACCGCCAAAGACGTAGTCACCTGCTTTGTTTTCACTTGCTTTGACAAAGCCCAAAGTAACTAGTATTTGTCCAGATGGTTCTAATTCAAACCACCCAGTTGTATTAATAGTGTTGTTGAATCCAGTTAATGATGAGCTGGTAGTACTGGCAGATGGGATGTTGGTTAATTCACTGTGACTAGTGTTACCTAAACTTGTTTGGGATGTACCATTAAAGATATTAAAACTAGAGTCGTTCGGGTGGTCATGTGATTGTAAAGTTGAAGCGCTGATCCAGTCGTTTGCGTTACCACGTTCTTGGTGAACTTTCTTTCTACGAATCTCTTCGGCAATATCACTCAATGGTAACCAAGCTAGACCAACAGGAATTAATTGATCCCCACTTTTATCATAAATAGTAATGCCCACTTCGTTTGCCTTTTCAACATCAATTTCAAATGTTTCATTCCAACGGTCGCTTCTTGAAGTTTTTGTTCTTGCTCTTTCCTGATCATCAATTTTAACAGTAACAATTGATTCTGGATTTCTTGAAAACAATGGAGAGGCAATATGGTCAACGTTTCTCACCGTTGTGATTGTAATCGTAAGTAAGCCAGTTAATGGATTTTGACGAAATGTGTTAATGACAGAAACATCACGTGAAACTTCATCAATATCAATATACATTGATTGGTATTGTTTCAATGATTTCTTCATAAGTTGAACCTTACGATCACCTTCAACGCGGCTATCAGCAACAGCAGCAACAGAACGACGGTCACCTTCCATCTGATATAATCTGTAAATTTTTTCGTTAGCAGCTTTATATTTTTCTTCAACTTGAATTTTGAATTCTAACTGTTGTAACATGTATTGAATTCTGTGACCTAAAGAAGGGCATTCGTATTTCAATAAGTCTAACACAGTGAAAGTTGGTTTATGGGGTTGCAGTTGGTTTGATGGCTTTTTAGAATCACCATTAACATCTGGGCTCATACTACCATTATCAGGTGAAACTTGTTTCATTGGTGATTCTTCAGCCTTCTGTAAACGCATCTTCTTCAACGTTTGCTCTAAATATTCAATGTTCTTTTGAGCTTCTCTAATGGACGTGTTACATTTTTGGATGACCATTGCATTGGAAGTTTCCTTCCTCAGGTTACTGGCACCGATGGCAATATTTCTTTCCCTTTCGATCTTCCTTAGAATATCAGTGATAACTGGATCAGTATTGCTAGACATGATTTATACTGTTTTTTTCTTTGTGTCTGGTTGATGTTTTTTTCTTGTTTCCAGTGAGTCTGGATATTAAGCTTCTGATTCAAGGATTGAGAAATAAAATAAAATGTGTATTTGTATCCGATAACGGTCCGAATTGAAAGTCCCTAGTTTAAATCGGTGTTAATGGTATTAAAAACGAGTTGGTGAGGCTAACAAGTTAACAGATCAACAAGCTTTTTTTTTTAATAGAGTTTAGAAGGAATGTACAAATGAAAATAGATGGAACGTATGAGTCAGACCAGGTAGTGACAAGATGTATGAATAATACAATGCGGGTCTATGGGATATATGTATGTATATATGAACTGTAGAGGGTTCGAACTTTAAACGAGACAAAACAAAGAGTCAAGATGATGGATCAGATCTAAGTCGACTTAGAATAGGTAGGTGGAGCTTAGCTGCTGATCTGAGTTGACGCTATTTTTGGTATCTTTAGGTTGATTTGTTTAGATTTCTGGGTTGATTTCATTTTGGCGCTGAGCGTGTGTGACCCGATAAATTCAGATGGTCAGGGGAAAAGAGAGGAGTTCGCGCCTTGTCTCTCTTGCTTGCGTGGGGCTCTCTTTGTCTTTTTTTTTTTAATCTCAATGAATCACTTTGAACTGGTCTAGATCTTATACAGCGGTAGTATGGAAGAAGCATCAGACTTCTAAGCCCAAGGTTTATATATACATATATCATTTGAGCAGCAGTACAACTATTAGTGTATAATTATAATGTACTCACATCACCACATACCTATTTATCTAATATTCTAATTACCCTCCATTTTGATCGAAAACCCGTATTTAAGCACAAGTAGAATAACGGAGTAACCTTCGACCTTTCGCTTGTTTGAAAGTTTCACCTTCGCGTCGCGTCGATGAACATCGGCGGCAGTCTTTCGTCGGTCTGGGGAAATTGTTAATCGCACGTATATCTTAAGTTGGATTGCTAGTAAAACTTACTGTTTTTTTAACATTTTCCAATCGATCATCTATTGTTGTTACTAAATGTATTTTTATCTATAATAATTAAGCCTATTTATTATTACATTTACAGTTGCAGTCTGGAACAGGGCAAACGTAGTGTTTCGAAAACCATTCTTCGGCATGTCCTGCATGCATCCCATGATTACATGATAGACAGAAACTGAACCATTCTTTGAAATTAGTTTCTGCTGTCACAGTAGCATCATCAGGGGCATTGTCAACTCGAACCAGCTCTTTAGGAATGGGAATACCTTGTGTGATCAAACAAATGGCACATCTGGGTAGCGGATATCCACAATGTGGACAAATGTGCACAGGTGAATGTTGCTTGTTGTTATTGCCAAGGTTCTTGAAGTTACCTGTAGTGGTTGTAATTTGATCCTTTAATTTGGAAATATTCTTGTGGCAATTGGTACATTGTAAGTAAACTTGTCTTGGAACAGGTTTCGTTTGAACCTGTCCATTGATTCTCTTTGATAACTTAGTTCTTGAAATATCAAATTTAGATCTCATTGCAAATAAACTCCAACTGTTCAACAACACCCTATAACTTTCAATCCAATTATCAACTCTCTCATCCTTGAAATATTTGGGACAACCAAACGAGGCTATTAAACATGCGCTTTGAATATCACTGGTTCTATCAACAAACGACTGTAGTAAATTAATACCCTTCTCAGTAATACCTGTTAATATGATACCTTCAATTTCACCCCTATTGATAACATTTTGAGCAAGTCTATTCAAATAAATGTTCAATTCAGCATCCGATAAAAATCTTAAAGCAACACCAAGTCTTTCTCTTAACGGTAGTGATGAATCATCCAAAACATCCCACCAATTACTATCTGCAATATAGGCGAAAATGGATCTTAAATATGGATTTTCAAGGTCAGAGGAAAGTCTTCGGCATTGATCCTTCCAAGTACTATTAATCTGAGTATCTTTAAAAGCATAATAACCAGCAATGGCAGTGGACATGATTCTATACAATTCTTTCTTTGAGTCAGCTAAAATTGCGATTGCCCTTGCAATATCACCGTGGAAAACAGCCCAACCGGCAGCCCTTTCATGGTTATCGTTACCGACAAGTCTGGCATATTTTTCTTCTAGTTCTTTAACACCAAAATCCCATCCAATAACATACATGGCAAGTTTTCTTTGGGTTTCCCTTTCACTCTTGATACCTTCTCCAATAACAGGGGCAGCTAGAATTTTAGTTTCGCTGGATCTTTTATCAACAATATTTCTAGCAGCATTTAATAAATCTTTGTTTGTAAATCTATTGTAACCATTGTATCTATTCAAGTTCTCAAATCCAGACTCCATATTCCAGATACCTAAAACACCAAGGTATCCAAAGTCAAAATCTCCTGAGATCATTTTACCAGACGAAACCAAGTCATGGGAAATTGAAATCCATTTCCAGGTATCTCGTAATTGTGACTGTGTTTCAATTGTGGCAACATTCTCCAAGATGGTCATATTCCTATTAGCATCAGTCCCATAATTCAAAACCGCTCTTCTTCTAATAGTTGCACAAATGTCGTTACCTAATAAAGCATCAGGTGTAAAAAAATTGAAAGATCCATCATACTCGGTGGTTTTATCTAAATTGTCGTCATCTTCAACTAATGAGATATTTGACATATCTTCACTCATACTTCTCATTTCATCTGAAGATTGAACGTCATTGGCGCTAGTATTTGCAGCAACGGTTGCACTAATATCTCTGGAACCTCTCTTTGGGTTGGTATCATCCAACTGGTTCATTTTCTGTTCGGATATTTCAATTGTTTCTTCCACTATATCTTTGACCATCTTGGAGCAAGTACCATAAGGACCACTGAATGTCAGATCGTTGAAGGAATTAAAAGTCATTGATGACTGACTCTCTGTCACTGACATCTTATAAATACTCCCTGATTGCCTCATACAAACTAGATCAATGCCATATGGAGCATTTCTATTAGGTGCATAGTCAAATGAAATGACTCTTTCGTACTTAGTTCTAACGTCTGAAACTTTGGAAATAAAAATTGAGTCTAGTGGTTTCGCAATTTTTGGTACAAATCCGGGGTTTTCCATTTTGTTCTGCATAACAATATCTTCATATCTATTCATTTCAGGTTCTGAAGGTGGAACAACACCTATTTGCCATCTTCTCACTAAATCACCATCGAATAATGCTGCTATTTCACCTTTGAAAACTGATGAAAATCTATAAGATGCACCACCGGATTTTCTTTGGTGATCATTCAACAACTTGTTAAAACTTAACACTGGCCCTTCACTCATTATACTGGTACTTTGAACACCCATCAATTGTGATACATCCGTTAATTTTCTACGATCCCAAATGGCTAAAGAACCATCTTCACTTGTTGATGCAAAATAATGTGGACTGAATGGATTAACACTAATGTTTGATGTACATCTAGTGGCAACTTGATATATAGGTTGATTGGTTCTAACATCAAATTCTCTTAATAATTTATAAGTACCAGCAATAAAATTACTAGGCTCTGAAAAACAAAAAGTAATTGAAGATATACTTTCATTTGGAATATATGTAATCAGTGGTTTATTAATATGGTCGTTCTTGGTCGTTCTTGAATAATGTTGGACATCCCAAACTTGGATTGAGTGGTCTTGTCTACCTCTATCATAACCCAATACCACTAATCCATTTTCATTAAATGATAGGGAGTTACATGATCTAGCTTGTCGAGGTTTCAATGTTAAAGCGGAGTGTTGTGGAGAAGTTATATCAAAAATGTGTGCACACCCATCCAATTGGCCAACGGCTACTAGGCCAGGATTGGCTGCAGAATGCTTGACACATTGAATATTGTCAAATCCAGTTCTCTCTGAAACTTTTACTATATTCTCATCTTCATTTGCTGCCTGGTTGTTTGTTTCGTAAAGTGTGACGACTTCACCAGTTGGATTCACACCGATATAGCTTTCTTCTGCTCCAATCTGCCATCCTAAAGCTCTAATGATACATCCCGACATGTTATTTGTGTCCTAAATTTTCGTGTCCTATAAAAAGAATAGTGCTGATTAGTGATATAACTTTTCTTCAATTGCAGTTTATTGGTCTCTGGGTGTATAAATGTGTTTACTTTAGAAAGGTATTGTAGATATATATCGTCGTACACACTTTAAGCAGAGGACTTGACTCAAAACTACTCGATCAGGAAGTTCAAAAATGCGTGCATTAATTAACTAGTGCGCCGTTTGATTTTGGTCACTATCAGATACCTTCTCCTTCTTTGGCCGCTTATTCTCCTTCTCCTTCTCCTTAAGTATTTGACAAATAACGGATTCAGTTATTGTTAGAAGTTTATTGTAATGATAAAGTTATTTAGCAAATTACAGGTTTCTATTTACACTCAAAATAGCTTTCAAAAATTAATAGTACATTCTAGAATTGTTCTGTAGAAACTACATATACCTATTATACTTATGCAACTCTAATCTTCAGTTGTTCTCTTTGTATATGTTGATGCTTGATAGTGATACTACCTGTATCAAATCCGTCCATCTCATCAAATATAGCACCCCATTCATACTCACCTTTCTCTAAGAAGGTCACACCAAGTTTGAAAACACTCGATTCAGTAGATCTAACCTCGTTTTCAGTGCTGAATTGTAAAACACCGTTATATAAGATCTTCTTCTCTATAGAAACGGATGATGATCTTGATATAGGAACATGCCTAATCATACCATTGACAGGGTACTTGTTTCTATTGATTATAGTGACTTGAACTGTGTAAAATTCATTCAATTGAACGTTATCATTAACGAGAGGTTTACCAGATGAGTGATGTAAGCTTAGCACGATCCCAACTTTTTCAACTTCTAATGCATTCACCATTTTAGATGAAAGTCTAATACTACGAAGATCAATGGTTCCAACTCTACCAGCATACATTGAATTATCAACCGAGTCTGGTATCTTCCAATTGGCTCTGATTCTTTTAAGTAACTCATCTCTATACCAAAATGCATGTTTGATGAATTTTTGTTCTGCTGCAGGTGTATTGGTGTCCACTATGAATTGCTTGTTTCTCAGGCTAGGAATACGCTGATCCAAGTATTCAGAACTAAAATCAATTCTTTTGATAGGAATCAAGATTCTTGCATTTTTTTTAGTCGGTAAGCTGATTTTAGCACAGAATGTTTCTGATTGTTCGGTAATTAGTCCGTAAAATCCTTGAAATGTAGGATCCTCAGGACCTTTCAATAAGGATTGGAAAGTGATCTCAATCACTTCTGTCCAAGAATTCATAAAATCAAGTGCCAATAAACAAAAGTCAGACATTTTATAATCTCCTTTAGTCATAGAATTCAAGTAATTCCAACAATCTCCTTCATTATTCTCGGAAATTTTGGTGGTTGATGAAAGCGGGATAATATCACATCCAACAAGTTCAATACTTGGATAAACCGTAACTTTAATAGGAATGTTCAATTTTCTAGCAAACGCAACTTTTTCTCTTGTTCTTTGATGTGAATAGTCTAGTAGTAAACTAGCTTCTTTAACGCCACGTTTGCCCCATATTTCCATCTCCAACTTGAATTCAATGTTGCCCTTTATTCTGTTCATGTCTGCTTTATTACGGATATGGAAAGGTTTTTTCTCAATCAAATAGTATTCAATTTCATAAATTTCATTTGGTGGTAATCCTTTGTTCGACAGCAGTTGGTTCAATGGTTCAATTGTAGAATCTAAAAAAGTTGATGTCAATTGATTGATTTCAACATTAGATGAATTTTTCAAAATAATTTCAAATCTTTTGCATTCACCCTCTAACAACATTATCCACCTATTGTTTAGTTTGACGTCAACCAATGAAAGTAAAGGTTGCTCGTATAGAACCTTGGAGGATAAAATATCAGTTTCTCCAGCGTTTGTTGAAACCGGCTGTAGAGAGTTTTTGGCATTGAAACTTTTCACTCTTATGGGATTCAAAGATTTTTTTTCCAAAGGTGTAAACAATTGATGTTTGCATGAGCAGACCGTAGCCTTAATTCCGTTAATTTTCAATTCACCGTGAGATTTTGGTACAATGTACACGGATATTGCGGTGGTGGATCTTGGCTTCAGGATAATTGAGATCTTACTCTGAACAGCTTCAAGATTCTGCTTTCTAAAGTTGATGTGTGTTTGTATTGGAAAATTGTCTCTTGTTGATATTTCCAAGTCTGAAATATCAACATCAAAAGCAAATGGATTTCTCAGAGTAATCATAACATCTGACAATTCATCTTGGATTAGTCTATCTTTATTCAGCCCTGTTAATTCAATATTTTGAAACATTCTGCTATCCCAATAATAATGTTCTGTCACTTCAGAGTCATACATGAGAGCTTTGACGGTTTTAAAAATTGATATTTGCTCACTATCAGTCGATAACAGGTGGAAGTCACGCAATAAAATTGAACCATACTTCATCACCCCTGTAGATGAGCCAATCTTTTGGCAAAATTGCATGACAGATTTTAACATATTTCTTTGAAGTAGGTTGGTTGAAACCATCTCTGATTTGGTATCTATTCTAATTCCGTAATCTTCCAAAAGAGAATCAATTAAGTCTTCAATGTTCTCACTGATGTACATATGGTTTGGGTCCAAAATGTCAGTACAGGTAGTCAAGTCTATTAGTTCTTTGAGTAACAAAGATCTTTTTCTATTTAGTTTGAGTTGCGAGTAAATTGAAATCATTGAATTGTAGATCGTGTACCTTTGAGAAACTGATAATCCATTGAATTGATCGTTGAAGACATCACTCGCTAGATTATAGACCAACGTATTATCAATAAGGTCTTCTTCATCTATAAATTTTTTAGACAATGGTGAATCGTATATGATGTGAGATAAAACCTTGTGATTGAATTCACCCTCAACATTAACGCATGTCAAGAGTTTGATATATCTTAGATTTGTCTCGCAAAACACAATCTGAGGCACGTAATCTTCTGTTTGTCCAATTGTTAGTCTGTAGTATAGTAACACTTTGTTCATTATTTTAGACAATAATTCAGGGATACTTGACATTGGGTATGATGTAACTGGTTGGGGTAAAGTAGTGGTATTTGTGTTGGAAATAGATGCAGCAGATTGGAAGGATGGTCTTGGAGAAGCTGTAGGGGACTGGGACGTAAATGGAGAGATGGCAGAGTCCTTCGAACTGTCTATAAATGATAGAATCGTAGGAGGTAGTTGAAATGGTATTTCTATGTAAGTCAAAAGGATGATACAAACTGCCAATCCATCAAGGGAGGATGCAAGCCACAAGTGATCATGTGCATATCTTAGATTATGAATTGCGTCACAAAATTCGGTTAGAGCATTCTTCAAATTTCCTGCTAGCAAGTAAAAGTTGGCTGATATTTTTAACCTACGTCCTTTGGTCTTATGCTGTTTAATCTTATCCTGACTGAGATCCAGCGTGCCTGATATTTTTCTCTTTTGCTTCTCTATTACTGAAGTATTGGATCGTATCAATGAATTTCCACTTATTGTTCCAGGTGATCTTAAAGTCACATGTTGATATGAGGATGCATAAATTGATAGTGATTCTAATAAACTTGAAGAAAGATCACAGACACATGTTTCGATATTTTCCATGTTGATATGGACTACATGTATGTTTTCTGCTTTGGTGGTGAAACCTGGTGGACAATTGAAAACCATTAAAAAGTGTGAAATTGAATTTGGATATTCTTTCTTCAACTCCCCATAGAACTTAGATAAAGTAGCATCATTAAGCTGATCTGACCATTGGGTTATACCTATCACACCAAATATTTTTCTGAATGGTTCAAAATCTTGCAAAAATAATGATTCTGTATCTTCACCTTCTGTTCCAAAATTGTATATGATTCTTCCCTGTGGGTATGATTGAGGATTAAACAATCCTTGACTAGGTGATAAATCAACCAATCTCACTTCATCCAATTTTCTCAATAGGTTGACATATTCTTTAAATTCTGTTCTTTTCAATTTATTAATTGGAACCACTGAAAGTCTTAGCCTTGATGGAGACGCAAACGAATACGGATCCATTCTAAAGTAAATTACTGTCGATCAAGATTTCCAATATTTGAAAATCAACACAATAGGCCCTCAATTGATTGACGTTTATCTAGTCACGAATAGATTTGTATAAGTAGTTACAATAAGAACTTCATCATTATATTGATGGCGGGAGCTAAAATACACGATCGATTATTCCAACAGTTAACAGTTGAGCACAAAAACTTTCAAAGAGCGCGTCTTGGAATTATTTTTGTCTATGGGGAAGAAATCGCTACATATTAGGGACGTGTTCAAGGCGCTGATCTGAAGAGATGCACCGTCAGGCTTCCGGTGGTCTAGATTTGAAGGGCTGTATAGTTATCTGTTAAAGCTTGTAGATGTATTCTCAAGTAAAAAATAAAAAAAGTAAACAAAGGACCATCAACGACGAATTATAGTTTAATTATTATTAGCAACAAAAAACACTTGAAAAATTAAAACAGTAAAAATCATTGGACGAGTCCGGAGTCGAACCGGAGACCTCTCGCATGCTAAGCGAGCGCGCTACCAACTACGCCACACGCCCAATTGTTGTGGTATGCAAGGATTCGGTTCCCCGGTTCGGAACCCTCTTCATATAGAACCTTAAGACCAGGTTCCATCATTAGTAATCTCCCTTGAGATAATTTGTCATCATTGGAACTTAAGAGATCTAGATCCTTTATTAAATATCCCTTTTTCGAGTTGTCGACAACTTCGTCGAAACTCTGTCCTTTTATTATATAAATACCTATGTATCCTTGACTACTGTTTAGTTTTGTCTTCTATTGATTAAGATAGAGTATTATCAAATAAAGTATCAACTTTTTGTTCAATCAGTTTTATATAACTATCGACCCATCACATGGTAGAAACTTTGTTTTTAATAAACAACTGCTTATTCTTTAAAAAAGTATTAGGCAAAAAAAGATAAACTATTTTATGTGATATAGCAATTGATTGGGTCATGATTGCAGTTGTAAAGGTATGAATAAGAAAGGTTTTCTTATTTACAATTTAGTTATTTTAGTATGAATTTACTACGGGGTTTCATCTATGGGGGGAGAGAGAAAGAAGATAGGTACCTATTATTATCAACTTATGCGGCAATTACATATAACTCAATTGAACGGGATATAAAACCAAGCACAAGATAAAAGCATCAAAATTCTCTTGAAATAATCTAAGACGATCTTTTAATGCATATGGCTCTTTATCCTTTTAATTATTTTTTTTGTTCTAACAGTATTTCCTTTTACTGTATGCCATATATTGATTACTCGTTTATACTTATAGTAAATTTTTTATGAACCAGGTTTAACACTTTGTATCACAGAATAAAACGATTAATGAATAAGAGATTATCCAATTATATATTCATCGGGGGTAACTAACTAAAATAATAACAATAAAGATAAACCCAAAAAAAAAGGAAATACAGGTAGGGATAAAAAAATAATGAACAGATAACTAGAAAAGTATGAAACGATAAACAATAAACAAGTCTAACAAGATAGGTAACAATAAACAGGAGAGTTCGCAATATACAGCGCGTAAATTGTAATAAGATAGTTTTATATCTGCTTGTAATCTGATATTCACAAATTTTTGTATGAAAAAACATTGTTTGAAATCACCCTTTGATTTCTAAACAATAATAGCTCTAACTTTGCCGTATGCTGAACTCTCTGTTTTATTTCATAAAACCTGGTTAACTAGTCATAAGAATCAAAAATAATATCCCTATAGGTAACTAAATTTATTAATTGAAAACAGCATTTTCACAAGGATCAACGTAAGAAAAGAAGTATTATTAAAATATTTCAGTACAATTTTTGGAAAGTAGGATACCTGGCCCTGATTTGCATGTGTAAGCCAGACTGACTTTGACGCAAAATTTTAAGTGTTGACAGCTCAACTTGGAAAATCCTTAACAAGTTGTATAATTATAATCTAAAGTATAAGGTTTTTTTGAATTTATCGATATTAAATAAGGCAAAAATGCAATTTCACTCTCCACTGGTTACTTGATGTATACCAGTAATCGATAAAGTTATCAATACAGTTGTAGTAGGTGAATAAGCTGGTAAATATTCAAATTGAAATGGCAGTATAATTAATACAACTTCTAATTGTAAGGTGGCACTGTGAGTTACGTGTTGACCAAGTTATGTTCTTGACTTAAATCATAATATTGGTGCCAGAGGGTGTATCTAAACAGACAATTTTTCCAAAACCGAAATTGGAGACACTGTTCTAGATAGTTGAAATTTTGTGTTTTTTCTAACTTGTGAGAAGAATGGAAGTTTCAAGATTTGTGGATTCTATTCCATTATTCGAGTACAATTAATCAATAGGTTTCATATTTGACCAAATATCAAACGAGCAAACAGGCGTTTTGGATTATTCGGGTTTCAAACGCATCGATGCACAAAAAAATTCTAACGCTTCCGTTTATGAATGATTAGCATGTCTTTTATTTATTTCTAAGGGTATAGTTTATTCTATAACGTAAGTAAATTCTTCTATTTCTATCAGTGAAATTCAATTACATATCAAAAAAAAAAAAAATCCTAACCGCTGAGGCGCATACATCTTCGGTGATTGAAATAATCTTGAAACCCATTTCGCAGATCTCGGGAAAGGTAACGGTATACACAAAAGCTATTATTAGGAATTGGCAATTTATTTTTATTGTTGGTACCCAGAAAATATGGGATGGCAGAAGGTCTGTGGAGAAACTGGTAAAACTATAAGCTATAGACATTGTTCACAACTCTTAACTTTAGCAAAGTAGATTAATCTTCCCAATATATAATATAGTTAATTACCAGCATAATTTGTAAGATGTTGGGTGATGATTTATTGTAATTGTGTGGAAACCAACTTTTTACACATACTAACAAACATTCGATTTCAATCTTCACAAACTATAAACAGCACAAAGGCTGCGCAGGGGAGAATCACTCAACAAAAACATAGATCAATGCGCCACTCAAGAAGCTACAAGGCACAGCAGTGGAAAGCAGTAGGCGGGGGAAGGAGTAGATGGGGGAGTGGGTCATTTCTTTGTACTGTATGTGTTTGCATGGAATTACTTATTGGCTCTGTTATTTCAAACAACAACTACTTACAGGCCCCATATTTGGTGGTGACTAGATCAATTGGTATAAATTGATCGAGATTTCCACTTTTTCATTGATTTGTTTAATGAAATCTCTTTTTTATTTTGGTCAATTTCTATTTTCAATAGCCAATTAGTCAATTCTATATATAAAATGTCTGCTAACGATTTCTACAACTCGGGTGAACAAGGAGAATATCAAAAACAACAAAAATCTCAACAACAATCTCAACAACAACAACAACAGCAAGGTGAAGCTGGTGAAAGAGGTTTAATGTCTACAATTGTTGGTGGTGCTGCCGGTGCCTACGGTGGTTCCAAGGTTTCCTCCCAACACTCCAAGCTGACTGGTGTCCTTGGTGGTATTGCTGGTGCTTTTGTTGCTAACAAAATCGAAGACAAGTTTAAACATAAAGGTCAAAAAGGTGGTTTTGGTCCACCAAGTGGTCAAAGAGGTAATGATTTCGGTGGTCAAGGTGGTCCACGTGGGCCAGATGGCTTTGGTGGTCAAGGTGGTCCAGGTGGTCAACAAGGTGGTGGATGGTAATATAAGTATTACTGTTTAACCAATATTGACCTCAACACCTAAATTCAATTTATGGCAGGTTGATTTAATATTTATATATATTTACAGTTACCTTTACTCCTTTTATACCTCCTTCTTAGTAGCTTTTCATCTTTAAAAATAGCGAACTTGTTTAACATTTCTTCGAAAAATTGATGGTTCGGTAATGTATCAATTTTTAAAAGAAATTGGATATAAGAGAGGAGCCGTTTTGGCTGATGAAACGGTTCATCATTCAAGCATAGCCTAGATTATTTGAAATGCTGTGATGTTCTTAGATAGTTAGAAGATCAATTAATAAAACTGCAGGCCAAACAATGCTTTTTATGCCTCAAATTTCCCGCAATATTCTGGCTCAATACAAGAAGCATTAAAAATTCAGTGGTGAGATAATCAAGGAACCTTATCTGAATTCAGCTTCTACTATATCTTAATAATAACTAATCAATCATTAATTGACCTCTACCTTTACAAACATTTACGATAGGTGTGATTTGATTCATCACTATTTATGTAACTTTTTGTTCGATATAATGAAATCTAAATTAGGTTATATCTTTAGGGGATCAATAAAGCTTTTTTTTATAAAACCAAAACCAAAACTATTGAACAAAACAGCCATTACGTTTTACCGACCGTTTCAAACTTTTGGTGGATTAACAGCTTAGCTATACTTTAGCCATACTTTTACAAATAAATGCAAAAAAAAATCCAGAGTAAATGATTTTAAGAAGTTGTGCTTAATAGTCTCAAAATTTCAACAATTTGAGAATGATATTGTCCTGCTCAATCCAAATATTTTTCTACTTTTTGAATTTTCAAAAATAATGTTATCCAATATAAACATAATAAAGTTGTTTTAAACAGGATAGTTCCCCAGAAAATGCTCAAATGCCACAGTATTACCAAAAGTTTGTAATTTCAATATTTAACTAACAATCACAAAAGCCAATACTCTCTAATGTAAGGATTCAGATCCTCCTTAGGATTAGGATCCCAGATAGTCGACTCACCGATCGACGTATTAACTTACTATTGAGTTAAGCACGACTTTGTTATCGGTTAAAGAACTTCCCTGTTCGTTCACATCCAGGGTATATAAACGAGTATGAATTACTTGTCACCTTCTCTAAGATAGTCATGAACTTGAAGGTTAACCAACTAGGAAGCCGATCAAGGTTGAATAAGATGTTTATTTGGAGATTATCATATAGAGTTAGTTACAAGGTTCTACGTCATTCGGATATATAGTTAGTCAGCTATAATATAAGAAAAGTCATTAAGAGTCTAACGTATTGTATTAGGTTATCAGAAGGGTCAAGTAATACATTCGAAGCTAGCTTGAGATATTAAAGATAACATCCCGAAATAAGTCCTAAATTGTTACATCTAATGTAATGGTTTTGGTGTTATATAGAACTAAGGAGGTTTTAATTTGAATTTATATTTGATTCCTTATATAAAATACTTCAAAAAAGCAATCAATATAAAAAAAACTATGTGGAGGACAAGCATCTAAATAGAGATAAAGGATGCAAACAAATATATAGTAAGAAACAAAGTGTCGTGTACAAGAGGAATTCCCAATTATGGAATTTGGGACAACAATACCCGAATGAGGAAAGCGCCACACTAATATGAGGTTGGCGTCTCATCAAGAGGACGAAACCTTACATGGACTTTTTGTTTGAAGAATTTCCACAATATACTGAACACTGAAAAGCCAAGTTGCTTGTTAACTTCTGATTGATAGATATTGCTATGTTCTAAACAAGTTTAAAGTAAAGAACAAAGACTAATTTATTGGTTAACACTATAAAAATTTGGAAAGGTTGTGGTGGAGCATGTGCGATGAAGTTATTTAGCAAGAAACATGATAAAAACGGCATTTGAAATCCACAGAGACAGTATACGAAAATAAAATTACTAATTATGGTCTATCATCATTTTTCTTCTATTTAGATCGTCAAAAGTAGTGTCCGATAACCTGGTTAAATTAGCTTATTCACAGACAAAACAGCCAGAGATATATACCCTTTGTCACTTCCCCGCCACAAACAACCACCTCGCCTATTGTCATATTGCGGGGACATTGTAATTTTTGATTACGCCATGCATGAAGCGACTGCGGACCCAATACTGTAGCAAATCTCTGAATCCGGAAGTCCAATTTTTTATTGCTACGATTGCGATTATCCTCAAACTCAGTTTGAATCGATACCAAGTTGGAAGGTTGGAGCTGAAACAAGACCCCAAAAGCTTTCTCTTTTGCTTTAGTCACAGGATGAAAATAACTGTCTTTTTTTCTTTACCACCTTTAAATACTGCAACCTATAGATGCCTACAAATTAATCCCTCAAAGTATCCCCGAAAAGCTTCCCACGAGACACAAGATAAGAGAATTATCATAGCAAATACAGATCAAAGTAATATTGTTGAACATTTTGAAAGTTTGTTTTGCGTGATTTTTTGCACAAATATATATATATTTCACGAAAAGTATTTACCATTCCGTTTGTACTTCATCTTTGTATCATAAAAGAACTGATCATATCCTTCAGAAAACCAGTCCCAATTTCATACCCACATTAAATTATGTCTGATCTTCCTACTTATGACAACCTCTTCAGGGCAGATGCCCTCTCACCACTAGAGTTACAGCAACCACCACCTGACTACTCTCCTTCCATCCAGCACCTATCTTTGAATTTCATTTGTAGAGAAGATTCTACTACAAAAGATCCAAAATTTAAACCAGTCATTATCGAATTAAACTCTACCCAGTTGAACGTCTACGATATCGACCCAAATTACGAAAGATATGCAATGTATTTCTTTAGAGTGCTATTACCAAGTTACATTGATCCTCAACTTAACATCAAATCATCTTTCAGAATTTATGTCAATAATGAAAAGAAAAAAAAGGACGAACCTACCAAAGAAAAAGCAAAGAAAAAGTTCAGCAATATTTTCAGAAAATTGCCAGCAGTCAGCAAGCCATACCAATACAACAATAGTGCTAGAGATCATCTGACTTGGTATGAATTACATTCTGATGAATGTGAATTGATCCACCAACTTTTGATCGCCAAACCAAATCTACTCAACTTGACTTCGTCCCAGCCGTTATCAGAGATCAATCCAAACTACGATACCCTCAAAATGATCCAGTCTGACAACCTCATATATTCATCTTCATTACAGGATCTAATAAAATTTGGTAATGCTTCTGATTACCATGATAAACCGTTCGCATTGAGATTACTTTTCCCAGCTAAAAAAGATCGCTTTTTGATTGTTTGCTATAACTCTCGGTCGTTTGCTGAATTATACTACAAATTGAACATTGCTAGAGAACTTTCTTTGGATTTAGATTGGAGATTAACTCATCCAATAGACCACTGCTCTCCAAGAAGACGTAGAGGCGGAAATAGAAGAATCAGATCTCCTTCAGTCAACCAACTGAACTTACCTCCTAACATGATTCCTGCTAGTAACAATGCTACCACCGGAGTTAGGGCAAGATCCAACACCATTGACTCAATAGCAAGTTCAGATACAAGATACGACGATTCATTGAGTTTTGTGGGAGTTGATTATGATGTGGATGATCCTGATTGCAACTTCGTTGATATCGACTTAACACCATTTAACGAGCCTATTGAATCTTCTCCATCTCAACTATCTAATGTCGAAGAGCATTTGGATCCAGTTTCAGATCCAAAATCACAAGAAATGTCAAGACTATCAAGTACAACGGAAAGCACATTACCTTCTATTGAATCAGTTGATACTGCACAATCTGACATTTCTAGAAGTTCGTCCATTTTCACCAACAATTTGGAACTATTACACTCGTTAAATACTACCAATGATTCTTTATCTGAACTGCCTAGTGCAAACACACCTAGTGATCAATTCGATAATTGTGGAGAGGCAAAGATCCCTCATTCTGGATCAATGAGTCAGGAAAATTTCATTAGAAGAGAAATACACGAATATAGAGAACTAGTGTACGTTTTAAGATGCATGAGACCATTTAGATTACATCATTTGAAGAAAATGAAAATAAGTAATTAGTCATGCTCTGAACGCTTTCTTCTGTTGGCATAATTTATTCAACTAAACAAAAGTCTTCTGATTGTGTTTTTATATGTGCCCGCGGGCAAGCGGATTTATTTTCAAGTTTGATTTGGAATCAAAATTTCTCTACAATGTGATTAAAATGTCATTATCATCTTTATTTTCGGTTCATCTATACTTTTTCTTTTTTTTTTTTTCAATATTTGCTAATTAACTACTATTTATTTATTCATGCTTTTCATTCGATCATCGAATGTTTCATTTCATCTATCTGTGTTTTTTTTCTCCCAAATGCTTTATATATCAAAATACATACTCCTCTTTATTCCTTTACAATAACCATCTATATATTCTCAACCTTTTTATGAGCGTAAGTAGTCTTCATAATTTCTCACCAATAATTCAACGGTAACACCAGAGTTCAACGATTTCAAATTCTCAACAATTTCAATCAGTATACTAGCATGCTTATCAATACTTTCATCAAACAATGTATTCAAACTCAAATCAGTTTCGATGAGTACATTTTGTAAGCCAAACCATTTCTTCAGCTTCTTACATTCTTCAATAGTCAACAACTCAGTTATTTGATTCATGTATTTGTCTATTGAAAGCACTTTACTAATACTTATTCTCACCTTTGGATACTTCAATAACCACTGTTGTAAATTTGATACAGATCCACTATACGAATGCAAAGCGATATTAGAACCATCAAAATTTTTCTCCACCTTGGTCAATCGCTGAGAAACACATTCAAATAACTTCCCATGGCATCCAACACAATGAATACTAACACTCACCGATTCGTCAACTGCTAATTTTAACAATTCATCAAATATTTCAATTTGATGCTGAAGTGTAATCCGACATGGTGATAACCCTTCTTTCACCGTTACACCGGCCAAATAATCGTTATTTCCATAATAACCTGTCCATGGAACACGAAACGATTTGTCCAGTCCAATCTCACCGATAGATGGAACACAGTTTGTGTTTTTTTTTTGGGAAACTTGTAAATAGTTGCGAATCAAAGCGATGTGATCTGGAAAGTAAATGGGGAGGGGTAGAACATCTAGCAGCTCTTTAGGTGGTGTTGGAGACATGATCTTTTTGTAGTGGGATTCTTTAATTTGATTTTGTGATAAGTTCTTATCACTATAATCAATGGTTGTAAACAAATGTGAATACCATGGGTGAATTCCATAATTCGGATTGACCTGCAGGATTGCGTTCGACAATTGATGAACTAAATGAATATCAATGTGATTTGTTGACATCAAATTGAAAATAGGTTGTATTATAGATGATGGTTCATTTGATAGCTTTTTTCGAATTGAGTTGATTAATTTCGGTATTTCGCTTGATATTACACTTGGTGATAAATGGCAATGAGCATCGTAAAGATACGATCTTGTCACTTCTTGTTGATAGCTCATTGAGTAACTCTATTAATAATTTATCACTCTAATTGAATGAGAACAACTGTAAAGTCTTTAAAGTAACCTAAACAAGAAACTTTGTCATTAACAACCGGTTTTAATAATCATAGACGTAGGAACTCAAACACTTTATGAATTATTTTGGAAATGTCACTAAAATTAATCAACACAGCCCTGAATATTTCTTTATCTTGTCAAATCTTCTATCCATCAATTTCTTTAAATCATCTTCCCTCTTTCTTTTCAAAGGATCGGTTTTTGCTAGAAAATGTGGCTTTGGTTCATCTATCAGTTTGATTCTATCACTTTTAGGAGTTGTTGGAGGAGTGCTGCATTGACTTGTAGTAATCGCTGACACCAGATCAGTCTCAAAACCCTTAGTATCATTTTTCTCAACTTTCAACACTTTGATGGGAATTCTTTTGTCATTCAACTCGTTTCTTCTGTCTTCATTATCACTCCATCCATTTTCGTAATCATCGTCACTGCTGTTATTCTTGTGTCTATTCCCAAATCTTCTTTCACGTAGTTGAAGCTCGTTTTCCATAATTACTTGGATAACGCCACCTCTATTCCTATCGTTGTGTCTTTGCATCCTATTATACTCTTCAATTTGTTCTGCATTTGTTTTGCCTTTTACATATCTACCCATCATTTTCAAATCCTCCTGCGCTCTGACGTTATCATCTTCAGTGTCACCACCACCATCAGAATCATAATCTTGTGAATTAGTAAGGGAAGTATATGAAGTTGCCGAATCAAACGAATCCGACCAATATTTAACAATCTGAACAGGAGAATCATTTAAAATTACATTAGGATAAACTATCTTCCTTTCTTCGTCAAATGTGAAAACCCCATTTTGATCACGGCATTTAGACCCGAAATATCTTTTCATATTGAAACCTCTTATCCACGTATCTTGTGAATCCGTTAATCCATAAACTTCCTTTACGTTTCGATGAAATAAATCCAAAAAGTTGAGCGACTCTTTGCAAGATGAGTGTCTTGAATGAATGAATTTCAAATCAAGTGGTAAACAAGTAGTACGTGCTTCATTTAGTATACATGATGAACTCACTATATTATGTTTATAGGGAAATTTCAATTCATATACAAAGTTTGAGTAAGGCTGTAAGATTGGTGGAAATAGTTGTTCTTGTATATTGATTTTATTCAATGGTTTTGGGCCATATAATATTCTGAACTCTTGTTCTGTAACATCAATAACATGCTTTACTCTAACGACATTTGTATAAATTATTTGCTCTTGTTGCTCCTGAAATTTACCAATGTAAAAAGTATAATTCCTTGGATTAACAGTTCCGCTTAATTTTTTCGCTTTTAAATATTTGAAAAAAGTCCGAAGATCATGAACAATATCGATCATTAACTCATTAACATCTTTGACTTCCATTAGACTCTCTATTCTAGCAGCTAAATTAGAATCCAATTCGATACAATCATACCCAAACTTCATACCCAAGTGATACCAAACATCCTCAAAACCAGCAATAGTATCCACAAAATAAAATACCGTTCCCTTAGGATATGTATCTATAGTATCCAACAAAGTGTGAATAGACCTTATATTTTCCATAATATTTATATTCTCCTTACGGTAGGCAAAAGTAGTATCCAGGTAAATACAATCAATTAATTTCCCTCCAGCTCTGGGTTTCAAATATGCTTGTAACTGGTGACTTAAATTGATTGCAGAATTAACTTGACTTGTGCATCTAATATCACCAGTATACAATACCGTTTTTGAAAGTGTTTCTAACAAAATCATCACGGACCCCACACAATGATAATTTGGAGTTAATGTAAAGTCAAGGTACCCATTAGCATGCTTCCCAATTTGAATTCTATGTTTTTCATTAACAGAGTAAGTCCTTATCTTTTCTATATTTCTAGGCATGCTTTTGTTATTTGAAGTTGAACGATAGGAGCTTTCTATTAGGATTTTGGTAGCTTCTGTGGTTATTATGAAAGCATCTCTTTGTAAATGAGCGGACGAAAAGCTCTTTAAGTGATCTGAATGACAGTGGGATATAAAATAGTATTTTATACTCTTAGAACTACCATCAAAGTTATCAATTTTAATATTTGGAATTGAATGGATAAGCCCGTTGAAAGTTAATCCCAACTCTTGCTTTAAAGGATTCTTCAAAGCCATGAAAGGGCGCAATATGTTATTTCTATAACTTCCTGAAATTGCACACTACTCTGAAATATGTCTGTATGGGTTTGCAGTTCCAAACCTTTTTGAGTCAAAAATGCCATTCAATTTTTTTCCTCTTTCTTCTGCATAGACAATCTTCCGATTTCAGAAAGACAAAATCACGAAAAGATCACGAAAAAATCACGAAAGAATCACGAAATAATCACGATTTGTACGCGTATAAATCTACAAGGCAGTGCATACTTTATGATCACGTGAGCATAAAGGAGTAATAAGTGGTTAAACAAGTATACTAAGGGGGAAGGGTAAATAGAGTAAGGACCAAGGTAAATTAACATATACGAATAAAAATAATGCAACAACACATATAACAGGAGAAAATGATAGTTGAGTAAATAGGAATATATATATATAAAAGGTAGTAAAATCTAGTTCAAGAATTTAGCTGCATTTTTTTTTAATGTGATTGAAAGTCTGTGAATAAGATTTTTGCATCATGTGATTAAGTATATTTAGCTTCAACTTTTGCTAAAAATTCACCGAAACTTTCGATATACTTTTCAGCTCTAGCCTTTGAATCGTAAACTTTGTCATTGACAGTTAATTCAACGTCAACAGCGGTCAACACATTTTTGGCTTGAACTGGTTCTTGGTATGGTTCGAAATCAAAGTCATCCATTATAACAGTGGATTCATGTTTTTGAGTAGTAATTTTGGTGGAAACCTTGAATCTTTCTGTGTTTCTCGGTGGTGCAATTAAATCTTCAAACAATGGGTCGATCAGGTCTGATGGAGCTGATAATGATGAGCCGTAAGCGTAAACTTCTGAAAGGTGAGAAGCCTTTGCAACCAACGATGGAATAGATGAAGATGGAATAGATGCTGGAATAACGAATGATTTGGTAACTTTAGCAACTATTTTCTTTGGTTTACCTGCTTTCTTGGAATCTGATGAGGACTTAGCTTCTTCAGATTTTGGAGGGGTTGGAGATCTCAATTCAATGTTTGATAGATCTAAATGTTCCTTAGATTTAATGTATGAAGCAATTTTAGAGTTAGATTCAGGTGAGATTAGGCCTAAATACGCGAGCACATCACCTTTCAAAATTCTACCTTTTGGACCAGTAGCTGTAATCTTTGATAATGCATCAGCGTGGGAAATGTTGTTCTTCTCTAGCAGGATTTCCACAGATGGGAAAAATGTTTGAGATGGGTTAGCTGCACCACCTGTAACCGATGAAGATGAGGGATCATTTTTCTTTGCATCTTGTGCTTTGGTTGAAGTTGAAGCTGGTGTGGAAGCAGCAGGTGCAGGAGTAGGAGCAGCAGCAATTTCTTCTTCAATTTCTGGATATTTCAATTCGGCTAGATTGTCACCAGGCTCGGCTAAAAAGGCGATTGGGTAACCAACTTTGATTTCTTTATCTCCATCATGCTTGATTATTTTAGCCATGATACCATCATCTTGGGCTTCAACGTCAATGGTAGCTTTGTCGGTTTCAACTTCTAGTAACACGTCACCGGATGCAAAAGCTTCACCTTCTTTAACTTTCCAGGAGACAATACCACCTTCTTCCATAGTTGGAGACATTGCTGGCATTCCAAATGGAATGACTTGGTTCTTACTTAGAGAGACATGGAATGCTAATTGTAACAATTATCGAAAATTAAGTAAAAGTTAGTATTTTTATTTCTATTTTTTTTTATTGAGGAGTAATTAGAAAACATAATATCAATGGGTATAGTAGAAGAACATACCTCTCTTTGACAACAAGGAAGCTCTTGGAATAGAATTGATCGATCTTGAAACGTTTCTTAGCATTTCTAAGGTTACCTAATGGTTATATATAGTCTGGTATAAATATTGGTAAACGTAGTAGAGTGGCTGTTCACTTGAACTAAAATTCAACAGTAGACGGTTAAGTTTTACACTCTCTACGATATAACCTGGCTGAAGGCTTTTTGAGCATTCATAAAATATACGTAGATTGTCGGGGGCTGCTCTGTTCCGCACCATCGACGCATCGTGATCCGCAACATTACAGTCGATCGACTATGTATTTAGCCACATATTTTACTAGCCACAACATTTTTTACAGCCTCATTCAAAGAAGAAAAAAAAACGATATACGGAAAGTTATTTGATCTCTGAAAACCTTTCTATAGTCCAAACACTTTGCTTTGTCTCTTGAAAAAATATCATATATAGTTCGACTTGGACATGCATTGTAGTGAAATTTCTTACTCAACTGGGGGCCATTTTATCACTTGGTAATACTCTGGTGTAAATTTTTTTATTTTTATTTTTATTTTTATCTTAGAGATCTACGTTGTGGAGGTTTAACCAGGTGTACATATTTTCAGCAATCACCGTCTAAATCTCTGATTTTCTTTAGTTTAGAGGTTAGTAATTGTTTCAGGTGTTTTATATTTGATTATCACAAAGAAAGCGGTTAGTACTAGTTGTTTTATATAGCTGTATGTGTATACGAATTTCTAACGGAGAAAGAAAGCAATATGTGATCTATCCTGGTGCCAATCAGGACATTCGAAGTCCGACTCCGTCTCCCGCATTAACACCCTTCTTTGACCGAAGAAAGGATTAATAATGTGCAACCGACACGACCTTTTTTTAGAGTGTGTTTGTTTGTTTGTTTCTTAGTGGCTGCTTTTGGAAACTAAAACGTTATTCAATAGCCAGTCAATTCCTCCATGGGGGTTCAGTTTAATACTGTTTACTATCTCTTTTCTGTAGATATTTTGATCCATCTCCCCCTTATATGTCCAACTCATAAAGATTTGCTTGTATATACACTAACTATCCTTCATCTCATCTCCCCTTATCCTGCCTGGTCTCTGATAATCGCCAATCTCATCCTTTCTCATCTCACCCCTTCTTATCCGATCACTCCCAAAATTTCAGATACTATTCGTCTTGTCAACAAAAAACACTGATTTACATATAAGAATATACATATAACAATACAATGAGTTTTGTGAGATCAATTGCATTACAACGTGCTTGTTTGAAATTAGTATCCAAGCAATCATTGCGTTTGACAACTGCTTCTGCTGCTGCATCAACTTCAACTTATCGGACTTTTGTTTCAGCTTCAAATCAAACCCAACTTTCACAATCTCAAAGTCTCAACAAAATCTTAAGACAAACACGTGGGTTTTCCACATCAAGAACAATCAAACAAAAGGTTATTGTTAAGGAAGAACCATCCGGTAAAGAAAAAAAGAAGAAGAGCTTTTTCAATGACAGTTACATTGGACGTTTTTTGAAGTACTCCATTATCACTTCTGGTGTCATCAGTGGTTCTTGTGTCACCTTATTAGGTGTATTTTTCATTTACGATATAACAACTTATACTCCACCTGAAGTTATTGAAAACCTCCTAGTTCCCGAAGCTGCCTTAAACCCTCCCAGAGGTGGCCCTGAGAACTTGCCAATTTTAACCCACCATTTAGATGCTTTTGATTCTTCTGCTAAAGAAACTTTGAGACACAAGCCCCAATTGGTTGTTTTAGGTTCTGGTTGGGGTTCTGTCGGTGTTCTTGAAAACTTAGACAAAAACGATTACGATGTTACTGTTATCTCACCAACTAATTACTTCTTATTCACTCCAATGTTACCATGTGCGGCTGTCGGTACTTTAGAATTAAAATCTTTAATGGAATCAATTAGACATATTGTTAGACGTGTGAATGGTCATTACCTGGAAGCTAGTGCTGAACAAATCTTGTTCTCTGAAAAGTTAATCAAAGTTAGAGTTAAAGGTACTGATAAACAATTTTATGTTCCTTATGATAAATTAGTCATTGCGGTTGGTTCTACCTCCAACACTTACGGTGTTAATGGTTTACAATACAGTCATCAATTGAAGACAGCTGAAGATGCTATGGAAATTAGAAGAAAAATTGTTATGAATTTAGAAAAAGCTTGTTTGCCAACTACTACTGATGAAGAACGTAAGAAGTTACTGTCATTTGTTATCTGTGGTGCCGGTCCAACCGGTGTTGAAGTTGCCGCTGAAATCTTTGATTTATTGAACGAAGATTTGACCCGTTCCTTCCCAAAAATTTTAAGACAAGAAATTTCTATTCATATTATTCAATCTAGATCTCACATTTTAAACACTTATGATAAGACCATCGCTGAATATGCCATGTCCAGATTCGAACATGATCAATTTGATTTATTAACAAACGCAAGAGTCAAAGAAATTCTACCAGATCAAGTTCTCTTCAATCAAAAGGATAGTAACGGTGAAATGGTTACCAAGTCAGTTCCATTCGGTCTATGTTTATGGTCTACAGGTGTTGCTCAAAACCCATTGGCCCAAGAAGTTGTTAAATCTTTATCAGGATCTCAAAAGAACAAGAGAGCTATTGAAACTGATGCTCAACTACGTGTTTTAGGTGCTCCATTGGGTGACGTTTATGCTATTGGTGATTGTGCTACAGTTAGAACTGATATTGCTGAACATTGTTCCGATTACGTTCGTAAGTACATTATTGGTTCTCATTCCAACCAATTTGTCAGAAGCCACATGATCATTACCGATGACGATATTAAACACGTTGGTTTGAAGTACGATGAATTGAAAGAGTTATCCAATCAAATTTCACAAAAACACCCACTTGCAGCAGAAGCTTTATCATTGATTGAAGAATTGATTCCAAAATACGATACCAAAAACACTGGTGGTTTATCCTTCGATCAAATTAAGTTGTTGTTGAAAGAAGTTGATTCAAAGGTTACTTCATTACCAGCAACAGCTCAACGTGCCAATCAACAAGGTAAATACATCGGTAAGAAACTTTCCAAATTATGCAAGTCTTACACAACATTATCCATCAACGATATAGTAGATGGTGACATTGATAATGCTATCGCTAAACCATTCAAGTATACACATTTGGGTTCCTTAGCTTACATTGGTAACTCTGCCGTTTTCGATTTAGCACCAGGCTATTCGTTCGTTGGTGGGTTAGTTGCCATGTACTTGTGGAGATCCATTTATTTCGCACAATCTGTTTCTTTCAGAACAAGAGTTTTACTGTTTATGGATTGGTTGAATAGAGGTATCTTTGGTAGAGATATTTTATCCGTTTAGAGATAATTATATATGTATATAGATAATACATATTAGAAGAAGGTGAGAATGAGAAAATACCTGAAACTGTGCATTGCTTTTTTTCAATTAGATATGATTTGTTTGTTTGTTTGTTTGTCGTTGCTGTTGATGTTCACTTGTTTGTATATTTGTTGTTTTTTTGTTTTTTCCATATAGATGACTTTGTTTTTTTTTCTGCTCTTCCTTTTTAAACACCCCTCTTATTCCCACACTAAATTTCTTTATAACTATTATATTCCTTAATAATTTTGTTCAATTATGCCAATGTTTTTTCTTAATCATGTGTTTTTTTTTTCCTGCTTTCAAATGTTTTCTTATTATCCTACTTCATGCGTTAAGTATATTCTTTTATTGTTTGTTTTGTTTGTATTTACTCTTGTTATTTTTATTAGACGTTATTCACTACATACATTTTTATCCGTTTTCTTTTTTTTACATTTAATGCTTCATACGAAAGGTGAAAAAAATTGTTCAAACGGGAACTCTAACTCTTCCCCAGTACTTGTAATACAGTTCACACAAAATGAGGAACAAAATAAAGAGAAGACTCCTTACTAATTTAATAATATACATGATTTTTTCTTCAAAACACTATAAAGAAAGACATACCCACAAACATACAATTTCCGCTTTAAACGATCGTTTCTAATTCATCAATAACACAACCTAAAACACCTTTAAACCTATCAACTAAATGTTGCAACTCACCAATCAGTACATCTTTTTCGAAAGAGTTTGAACCAAGTGTAGAAGATGAACTAATTGTTCCTACCATCGACAACCCGCCAAAACCTAACGCACCAGTACCACTTTTACCAAAAGTACTGTACTCGTCACGACTTGTTGAACTACCGGTTTCTGAAGAACTAACCGAACCAACAGACAACGAGCCTAATACGTGCCCATTAGTAGCAGTGTTTGTATTGTTGCTTGATTGTCTTGAATGTGGGAGCAAAGCTGATTTTGTATTTGTTGATTGGGATAATGATGGGGGGATCAGGATGGATAATGGGATGTCTAATGAGGTATCCAGTTCGTTCAATCTCTCTATAAAAGTATCGTTTTCTTCTTGTATTGTTTCATCTGTTGAATACTGTGGCAACTGTGATGTATTATTAGATGATGGGAACGGGGTTGAGTTCATAATGATTGTAGAGTCAGTGTTCTCCAATGACGATGTCGAGGATGCTGTGGTTGCTGTTGTAGCTGTGCTGGATTTACGTCTTGTTGTAGTTGACCCATCGTTATGCGCCAATGTTATCGATGAAGTTTGTGAGTACATTGTACTATGAATATCATTTTGTTGCTGTTGTTGCTGTTGTTGTTGGAGGTTAAAATCCAAAGATTGCGTCATTGGTGGAAACAACGGTGGTTGTTGCGGCTGTTGCGGCTGTTGATGCATTTGCAGGTTGGATAGTTGCTGTTGCATGTGCTGTTGCTGTGGCGACAGTGTATGGAAGTCTATTGGCCCATTCAAATGTGATGAATCAAAAACGCTGCTGGTTTGTCTTTCAGGGGTACTGACACCCAAGATCCCACCTGCTGGACCCATGTTTTTTTCTGTAACCGGTGTCATTGCTAATGGGATAGTTGACGCTAAGTTGATATTAACACCAAATTGGTTCATACTATCTGGTGCAATAGCACTATTTTTGCTTATGAACTGATCTTGTTGCTGAGGTTGTTGGTTAAAGGATAATGGGATTGGCATTTGTAAACGTAACTGAGAACGTGTTCTAGCGATTTGAGGATCTACAGAACTGTGCAACTCACCGTTTGTCAGCGGAGGAGCAGTTTGAGGGCCTGCTAGTATAGATTGTGATGAAGGCGGGATATTGATTGACATTGATGATAATGCAGCACTTGATTTCTTACTATTTATAGGTTGTAATAATGGCTGGGAAGCAGATGTAGCTGGAAGAGGTTTCATATGGGATGGAACAGTACCGAAAGTTGGCCTTGTTGGAGAAACAATAGCTGAAGCTGAATCAAGGTATTTTTGAGGTGATGGAGTACGACGAGCCAGGTTGCTCACTGAATTGGAAATTGTTGGTCTGCGAGACACAAAAGAATCTTGATCCAGCTGCTGCTGGTGATGATAGCTTTCCTGTTGCATAGTTGCTGCTCTTACCCTATGCTTTTCTAGAGCCGTTTGTGTTGGCTGTTGTTGTTGCTGTTGGGATTGATTTTCCATTTCTGAAATGTTTGGTATTTCAATTGCAGCCATTGGCGAAGGGGCTCTAGCTAACGATATCGGTTGTGATGGTTGATGGGAAGGCATATCTGAGAACGAATTTTGAGGTATGGTTGGAGTAGAGTTAGAAGGAGTTGAAACAGTTCCAAGGCCTAAACCTAAACCGTTCTTTATTGTATCATTCATATTGTTAGAACCACCACCATTACTTTTCTTGTTGCTATGTGTCATATTGAGAAGTTGGTCCTCATCTTCATTACCATCCTCATCGGTCTCAAAAAGTTTTAATAATGATTTTGGAGCTTCCTTCTTAGTAGCATTTGGTTGAGGGGTGGCAGGTGCCGAGTTGGATAATCCAGTAGTGGTACCACCTATAGTATTATTTCTCAGTGTTGTTGTTGTACTGTTATCATTAGTACTAACTCTCATTGTTGATCCCATCATGATAGTACGTTGTCCAGTTTGGTATGTTGGATTTATCGTATAGTCATTATCATAAGGATCGTCTTGTAAGTGATGGTGCACATATGTGCCATGTTGTTGCTTTTGCATACAATGGATATCGGGTTCTTCTTCACTTGGAATATCACTCATACTAATTTCGTTTTCCATTATATATTCAGCTGATTTTAAAGAATCAAAATCCCATTTCACGTCACTGTTATCATCCAAGTTATAGATACTTTCATTTTCATCGTCATGATACATGGAATCTCTAGTTGATCTTTTATCTCTCCAGATTAGGTATCTACTAATAACTTCTTTCAATGTAGATGTAGGAGTTTGTCTGCAAGCTTTGATGAATTTACTCTTTGTAAGTAAATCTTCAGCAGATGGTCTTAAACTTGGTTTTTCTTCCAAACACATTGCAATTACTTCTTTCAAAAGTGGAGAATATTGTCTACCTTCCAATCTTGGAGGTTCATGACCAGTAATCAATTGCATTGCCCTCATGGCATCTTTATCACTATAAGGAGGATTCCCAGTAACCATTTCGTATATAGTGATACCAAGGGACCAGACATCTGCTTTAACGTTATAATTGGCACCTTCCATGATAACTTCTGGGGCCATCCAATAAGGTGTACCGGCCATTGTTGTTCTCTTTAAAGCAGTTGAAGTTAGTTGAGCAGCAACACCAAAATCACAAAGTTGAACTTTACCATCTTTTCGTATCAATATATTTGCAGATTTGATATCTCTATGAATGACACCATTCTGATGAACAAACTGAAGTGCCATCAACAATTCTCTAACTATGATACCAACGTATCGTTCTTCCAATGGACCTGGTCGAAGTAAACTTCTCACAGAACCACCTGCACATAGATCCATAATGATCCATAATTTATGGCCGTTCAGATAAGAACCATAATAGTGTGTGATGTTTGGAACTGATTTGAGTTGTGATAGAAATTGAATTTCTTGTTGGACATCTTTCACTTCTTCTTCGTCAGTGTCCAGGTTAAGAACTTTGATAGCAACAACTTCTTTTGATTCTATATGGATACCTTTATGAACGGTACCAAATTTACCTCTGCCAATAACTTCTAGGCGCTTGTATATTTGAGTTACAGGCCTTTTTTCAGTATTTGCTGCATTATAGGAAAGGGACGATCCGTTATGAAGAATCGCCATTTTGAAAAACTATTTAGGGGAAGTTGTGAGAGACAAACAAAGAGATTTTGATTGATTGACTGATTGATCTAATGGAATCAGGGCGCGTAATTGTGTAGAAAAGATAGGGTTTTAGAGAGGCGACTATATAAAGGTAGCTTTGAAACCCCTTTAAATGTATCGATCAGATGAAATTAGATTGTATAAGTGACCAATTTGGACTGGTTCACGATTGTGAAACAAATTGTAGCAGAGTTGAAAGATAAAAAAAAAGACAAAATGCTGTAGGAAAAAAAAAGGAATGGCTTTAATTTGAATCGGAATGAAATGGATTAAAGTGCTGGTTTATATTGCTATCTAAAAAAGTGTTGGATACAGCTCAGCTTGTGATGATATTGGATAGTGATTAACGGTGTATATAAAACTGTGTAGAGATGGATCACTTTGTTTGATTTATAGATAGATATTGTATCAGTTAGCATTCTCACCGAGTACGAAAAAGCATTGTTGCACGCACAGGGTATTTATCGCCTTGAAATAAGAGTATAAGGTCGATCGACGAAAAAAAGGAAACCGCGCCTGTATTCTTAAAAAGAATTGAAGGAATATAATACTGGTTACGAAGCCCCACTGTATTTACTATTTGAACGGGTAACTCTTCTAGTAAAAATGAATGCTTATATAATTACTGACATATCCAAAAGTTTACTGGTGAAAAATTTGGACTGATTGATCACAACGCTGCTACATTCGTGGGTGGACACTGAATTCAATCATTATATATATATCAATGTATATATATATTACATACCGAATGGAACCGTTTACTATATCTATATTAATATTTATATATACCATTTCTACCTTATAAACAGTACCACAATGTCAAGAAGTATAGGTAGTACAGGGGACTTTGCAAGATTGTTCAAAAACACAAAGCTTGCCCAAGTGCCTAAGAAACTAGGTGATCTTGGGTATGACAAGGCAATGGCCTACCCAACCCATCAAGTCATTGAATCTTTACCTTCCTCCTTCTCAAGAAAGGATTTTGGTTTAAAAGCTAGATTACCAAAAAAGTTAAAGACAAGATACATCATTGTCAATGATTTAGACAATAAACATCAACTACCTGATTTCGAACCTCTAAATAACTTTTACAGAAAGAAACAAAAATTCCAAGAATTAGGAATCCCTGTCCAATCAAGAGCTTCCTCTTTATCCCAAAGAAGTACATCCTCTCCATTATTCCCACCAAACAAATCTACTCATCAACAAACAACTAAAAATTTTTCGTCTCCATTCCCTGTCGGTTCATCTCAATCATCAATGACTCAAACAACTACAATCTCAAACTTGTTAGGTTTAGAAAAACAATCAATTCATTCAAGATCATTCAAAAAATTGAAATCCGAATTAAGAACAATAGCAAAACCATTCAAAGAATGGCTTGTTCAAAATTACCCTGAAAAGATCAACTCTGATGATTTAAATAACGAAATTATTGAATTTTTATCAACCCCAGAACACAAGGATAAATTCACTACAAAGCTTTCCAATACATCAAACTCCTCCATTCCAAAATCTTATAGCGATAGATTATCAGGAACAGCAGGTTTATCATACAACTTAAGAGGACGTATCTTCCAAACTCCAAACGGTGCAGTTACTAAAAGAGTGTTCCCTGGTCGTATTATTGCAAACTCACAATCCGGTTTCAGATTAGGTTTGGGTGGTTTCATTGGCTCATCATTATCAACCGGTGGTTCCTTATCTTCAAGATCTTCAGAATACCTTTCTTTACGTAAGTTCAATGCTCCTTTGAACGATCAAGGTATGTTCAACAGAGAATTCAAGATCCCTGTTGCTCCTAAAGCCGCATACGTTAATTTGAACACTGGTCGCTTGAACTTTGAATTCCAAGCTGTTAGAGGTAAGAAGGAAGATTCAATTAAGAGTGCTATGTCTGACATTCGAAAGAATGCTCCAAGAACTCCATTACCAGGCACTGATTCAAACTCCACTTCTCCAGTTTTGGGTTCCTTGTTGAACATGTTGCAAGCTCAAAGCAGAAAGAAGAATTAAATATAATGTCCCTCCCAGCCTATAGTATAATTAGACCTGTATATAGATAAACTGATTTTTACACTCTAATTTGTTGATCCTTATTAAGCAAACCGTACATCTACTTGTATTATGACCATCTCCATCTTACGATTTAAGTTTTAAAGGAGCTTGTGTAAACACCATTTTTTTCTCATCGAAATCGATACATTAAAAGTTGTAATATTTTTTCTGTCTATATACAAGATTTCATAAATTTACACGCTTCATTATTCCTAGTTCCAGCTCATATCGAAACTTTTCCCACTACAGAAAGAACTTTGATAACAACAAAGCAGTAGCAACACTGGCATTTAAAGAATCAACAGAATCGTCTAATTCTCCACCACCTCTAACACTTTCCAACCCGACGATGAAATCACTACGTTGGACTAAATTAGTTCTAATACCTTGACCCTCACTACCAACGACCAACAAAACAGGAGCGTCTTCTAAAAGTTTACCCAAATGACGTTCGTTTAATTCAGTGGCACCTTTAATAGCTTTACTTCCACTTTCGGGACTCACACTGGAAATGATAGACCATCCACCTTCTCTACTTGATTTCTCAAAGAACTGCAAAGGCTTGGAAGATGAATAAACTTTCATAAACTCTAAAGCACCTGAAGAAGTCTTACTAACGACGGGTGACAATGGTGCACAGTTGCGTTCACTGAAGACTATAAAGTCGACACCAAGGTAATAAGCAGAACGAATGATTGCACCCATGTTGTGAGGATCAGATATTTCATCCAAATAAATACCTAGCGGATACTTTGGGTTACCCGTTGGTGAGAACTTCTCAACACTTTGATGCTTTTCAACAAACGAAACACCGAAATCATCTTTGGCAACTTGATACTCTTCAACTGTTGATGTTGTTAAATATTTGATGTCTTCAATTTGGATAGGTTTGCTCTCTAAAACAACACCGTTATGAACACCGTTTTTAGTCATTAGGTTCAAATCTTGTTTAGCTGTACTATCAACAACTTGAATGTTTAACTCTTTAGATAGCCTTAGAATTTCATTTGTTTTATCAGTGTTCTTTGGATTATGTATATATAGCCTTCCGAATCTCTCCCTCTTGTTTGCTCTTAATGCAGCCAGTACTGGATTGGTACCATAGACATGATCAACAAGAGGTTGTAATTTCAATTCATTCAATGTAGTTTTCAATTCTCTACGGTGTGGTTTATTTTCAGTAGTATCGATTTGGAAACGGGCACGGGCCTTCTTACGAGCTTCTTTCTCCTCTTGTCTTTTCTTCTCAGCAGCGTGATGATGAGCGTGTTTTCTCTTGAACCAAGTTTCTTTATCCTCACCGTCTCGTTCCCATGCTTTTTTGGAGACTTTACGAGGCATGTTCTTGTCAAAAGCCACAGAATTTGGGTTCTCCATGAATGGCGTCTTGAACGGAGCTTTTGGTCCATAGTCGTTGACACGGTTCAGCACACATCTCGTGGCTTGTAGTAACCTTGGTGCAGATGCAAACATTGTTGGTTAATACTATGTGGCTTGATGATGTACCTGGTAATTATACCCCTCTTTTCTTTCACCACGTTTAGATCAAGCTCTCCTCCTACCTTTATATATTTTCGAAATAGAAATCATTTATTATCAGTGTGGTGAGTTTAAGTTCGAAAATTTTTCTAAAACCCCAATCCTGTAGAGCCGCAGAGACGCAAATTCTCTTTTTTTTGGACAAGATAACGGGATGAGTCGGTGACTGGAGCGTCATAAGATTCTTGTGAGGATGAAGATGACATAATCGGTTTTTTCTTAATCAATTTTTAATAAGAAGTATAGTGTTATTTATAGTTTTTTCTATATGAGATAGGTATATAATCTTCTGTTCATTTAGAACTCTACAAAAATATAAGGGTAAGATAAAAAAAATAACTATAGAATTTGACCCAAATTTATACACCTGTTTCTCAGAATGTGTTGGGTAAATTGTAATGAATTTTACACCGAAAATATCATTTTCACATGATTTATAATCACGGAAAGTACTTATTCATAAATCCGATTGGATAGAACAATCATTATTCATATCGTATCATAGTAATTGAAATTACTCAACAAAATTAGTACTTGCCGATCATAGTATTTCATACTATAAAGGAAGTAGGGTAATTGAGTAGTTAACTTCATGTAACTTAAATGGTCGTGTAAATATAATCTAATTATCAGAAATATATTAGATCCGACACAAGAAATGCACTACTTTGGAGTGGATTATGTCATCTTTATAAAGCTCTATCTTGCTCTTTTCAATCTTTTTTGTTTATTTACAATGATCAAAACATCATTCTGAACAACCTGACTTGAGGTTTGTTGAAACATGGGTCTTGAAACTCACTATTATGGAACTGGTAGAGTTCTTTATAGTGCCAAACTAACAACAAAGCCATTCATTGGTATTATTCTTTAAAAAACAAAAGATGCAATTAGACAAATTGAATCCAAGTCTCTATTTGAGTAACCTTGGGAAGGGAATTTACACTGACCTTAAAACAAGGATCATCCCATACTATCCATCAGATCTCAAAGATGGTTTAACAAATTATAGAGTGATACCAGCAACAGTATACATTTTTTTCACAAATTTACTTCCTGCAATCGCATTTGCACAAGATATGTTTGACCATACGAACAATTCATATGGTATTAACGAGGTTTTATTATCAAGTGCAATGGGTGGAATAGTGTTTGGTCTTTTGGCTAACCCTTTATGTATTGTTGGGGTCACTGGACCAATATCAATTTTTAATTACACAGTTTATGAATTGATAACACCACAAGGTATACCGTATTTCCCATTCATGTGCTGGATTTGTCTATGGAGTGCGGCAATGCATTTCATAATCGCATTAACTAATGCTGTTACTTATATGAGGTACGTTACGAAATATTCCTGTTTTGTGTTTGGATTTTTTATTAATGTTGTTTACATACAGAAAGGTATTCAAATATTGACAAATCAGTTCGACAGTGGTGTTGGGAGCGGGTTTGCTAGTGTTACTGTTGCCTTAGTAATGTGCATATTTGGATTGGCAACTTTTTATTTTGGTAGTGAATCGTTGTATTTGAATCCAATGGTGAGAAAGTTTTTCAGAGATTATGGTACACCTTTATGTGTTGTGTTTTTCACAGGATTCATTCATTTTGGTGGATACTTGGACAATATTGATTTCGCTACACTTCCAATCACAAGATCCTTCCATCCAACTTCAAAAGACAGACCTGATGATTGGTTTATTAGGTTTTGGGAAGGTGTTTCTGTTTCTGATGTTTTCTTAGCATTACCATTTGGAATTCTTTTAACGGCGTTGTTTTATTTTGATCATAACGTTTCCTCATTAATGTGCCAATCATCCGAGTTCCCCCTCACTAAACCTTCTTCCTTCCATTGGGATTTTATGTTGCTTGGTGTTACTACAGGGATAAGTGGATTTCTAGGTATTCCAGCACCTAATGGATTAATCCCACAGGCACCACTACACACAGAATCGTTATGCGTTATTGAACACGATTACGAAACAGGTAAGAATAAAGTTATTGCAGTGGTGGAACAACGGATCACCAACACTGCACAAGGCTTGCTGACTTTAGGTGTGATGTCAAGACCACTGCTAGTTGTGTTAGGTACAATTCCACAAGCCGTATTAGCAGGGCTATTTTTTATTATGGCATTTAGTGCTATTGACGGGAACGATGTTACCAATAGGTTAAGGTTCTTATTCACAGATTCAGAATCGCTAAATACAGATGTTGTAAGATCTCGATTTCCTGAAAATTATTATAAGGTTGAGAAAAAATGGTTTATTTTGTTTTTAATCTTTGAATTGATTGCATTTGCATTTGAATTTGGAATTACACAAACGCGTGGTGCTATTGGATTTCCTGGTGTTTTAATGTTTTTCATGGCTTTCGCAACGTTCTTCCCGAGAATATTCCCAGAGGATCAGTTAATTTATCTTGATTCAAAAGCGGCAGATGATATGATATTAGAGAGTTTGCATATTAAAGAGGAATAAAGTATATAATTAAATTAACAGATATATGTATAACATATAGTATAATATAACAATAGAGACAATTGCTTAGTTACCCCAGCTTTAAAATTGCGCCAGAGGTGTCACGTGACACTAGGTACTTACAATAGGGGTGCCCCTGCCCTTTTTTTCAAAGAAAATTATCAGGCTGAAATTCAATTTTTATACTTACACAGAACAGAAACAACTTGGTTGAATTTGAGATACGTTTTAATCAATTCTTTTGGTGTTATAACGTCTCAAGAACATCCTCATCACATTTTGGCATATAATATATCTTCATAGTTGGACTATACTACAAGCCACAAATCGATTTAAGCTTCACACAAATTGACTGAAAAAAAAAAGACGGGACAATTGCTTCTTAATTGATACAATATATATATACAAATATATATATAAATATATGCATCCATCACTTGTTTAAAATGAAACCCATATCCCTTCCGTCATCATCTGCATTGAGTATTTTACTTTCATCAACATTACTGTTTAATAACCAAGTATCAGCATCAAAAGGTGATGATCTCCCAGAGTTCAAAAGGTGTCTAAAACAATGTGATTTATTGACTTGTTCAGGATCAGCGTTAAGATACCCTGAAATCACTCACTTTCAGTTGGCCCAATGGAAGACACAACAGAAGAAATACCACACTTTCGAAGAAATGCCACTCCCCCTCCATTTAGAATTCTTAGGATGGGGTTGTTACGATAATTGTGATTATCAATGTCAAAGGTTAGTCACTGAAGCTAGAATGAAAAAGGGTGAAGAAATCTATCAATTCCATGGGAAATGGCCATTTATTAGAGTTTTCGGTATCCAAGAATTATTCAGTACACTGTTCAGCATTGGTAATTTTGTGCCTCATTATTATGGATTTAAAATAATCTTATCAAGATATTTCAAAGAAACAAGACAACTTAACGGTGAATTTGCCGCGTTGTATTTTGCATACTTGATTGTATCGATTGTTGCCATGTGTGCGTGGTTTTTCTCGACAATCTTTCATTTGAGAGATACTTGGAATAGAGAAAGATTGGATTATTTTTTTGCCGGTGCAACAGTACTATCTGGGTTTTATGGTATCATTGTGAGAGTTTTCAACTTGTACCGCGAGAAGAATGCAACTAAGAGATTCCTTTTTGGGTTGATGGTGATACTGATGTACGTTGGCCACGTTACAAGATTACTTATAGACTGGTCTTACACTTACAACATTCAAGCCAATGTTTTCTGTGGATTGATACAGAATGTTCTTTGGTGTTATCATTCATTTAAAGGGTTTAAAGAAACTAGAAGATCCAACAGTATTTGGAGAGATTTGAAAAACCCTGATGTTAATTGGACTTTGATCCCATTGTTTTTGGTTGGAAGTGTTAGTGCTGGCATGTCATTTGAACTATTCGATTTTGCACCAATTTGGGAACTAATTGATGCTCACGCTTTATGGCACTTTGCCACTATATGGCCTGCATTTTACTGGTACAGTTACATGGTGAGAGACGTTGAGGATGGTTTGAGAGACAAGAAATTATACTAAAGTATTTTTTATAGGTGTACATTTACGTATTTAAAAAAAAAAAAACAACATTATTATTAGAAAGAAAAATTGAACAATCAACTAATTAAAATAAAAACAGTATCCAATAATTGCTACTCCATTTCAACTATCTATCTATATATATGTATATATATATATATACATTACCAAACCATCAACTCATCAACCAACCAATACAAACGTGTAATTTGTAATTATTTCAGTATGGGCTTTGTTCCATACACGCCACTTTTATCTATCCGCGATCGACAATTTTCTTTCTTTTCCTCCTGTTTTTTGCATCGACGGCGGCTTTGTTTTTTTTTATTACCGGTGACGTTATCTGTGTTCTTCCAGTTGCTCTAAAAGCAATTATATCGAGATAAAGCAGTTAAAGTTGTTCAAACAGGTAATCCTTTTAGCTATATATATATATATATACACATAAATATTTGCATTTCATTTTTCTTTTTGGATCATTTTCAGATCAGGTTGAAAAAGAAAAAACAAAAACGGGTTAATTTCACTAGAAAGCTTTAAAGAAAAATTGTTCCATACTTTAATTATAAATGCTTGGCTCGCTTCGCTCATCATCATCATCACAAGGTCTTCAATCATCAAACTGAACCAAAATAATTAAAAAAACGCACAACAGAATGTCTCACATCTCTAACCAATATACAGACAAGTACCACGAGGACTTTGTGCCAGGTACCACAAACTTGACATACGATAAACTAGACTCTGAAAATGCCAATACATTCTCTTCCACTCTACGTACAACCAAAGATGGTGTTATTCTACACCCACAACCAACAGACTCTGTCAACGATCCATTAAACTGGTCAACAAAGGCAAAAATTTACCAGTTTGTTCTTCTTGCATTCATAACAGGTTTCACAGCAGCTACATCCAACGATGCAGGTTCTGTTCAAGACAGTATGAATGAGATTTATGACATCTCCTACGATTCTATGAATACCGGTGCTGGTATTTTATTCGTCTCTATTGGGTTATCTACCGTTATTTTAGGTCCTTGTTCATCCTTATACGGTAGAAAAATCACCTACTTTATTTGTATTTTGTTAGGTTTGATTGGTGCAGCTTGGTTCGGTGCTGCCAAAACAACAGCTGATACCATGTGGTCACAATTATTCGTTGGTGCTTCTGAAGGTTGTGCTGAAGCACAGGTTCAATTAAGTATCAGTGATCTATACTTTTCCCATCAATTCGGTGTTGCTTTAACCATTTATATTTTGGCTACATCCGTGGGTACTTATTTAGGTCCTTTAATCGCTGGTTTCATTGTTCAATATGCTGGGTTTAGATGGGTCGGTTGGTGTGCCGTTATCATTTCTGGTGCTTTATTGATTCTTTTGATCTTCACACAATATGAAACTTACTTTGACAGATCTTTATATTTTGGTAAAGTCACTGTTGGACACCATACTGATCATGATCAAAGTGAGAAACCTGAAAGCGATTCAATTAATAAATTGGACCATAAACAAAAAGATTCTGATTTAATTGCTGTTTCTTCTAATGTTGACGATTCATTATCTGATCAAGTCCAAATTTTCACTGGCTCTGATGATAAACCAAAATCATACTATGAAAAAATCAAGATGATCACATTAGCTTCAAATGTCGTTGGTACCGGTTTCAAACAATACGTTAGAATCTTGTTTCTGCAACTTCGTGTCTTTTGGTTCCCTCCTGTTTTGATTTCTGGTTTATTATGGGGTTTGCAAGATGCATTCTTAACTTTCTACTTAACAACTGAAGATGACAACTACTACGATGACCCATGGAATTATTCTAATACCGGTGTGGCATTGATGAACTTGCCATGTGTCATTGGTGCCATCATTGGTTGTATTTACGCTGGTTACTTTTCCGATTGGTTTGTCATTTGGCTGTCCAAACGTAACGGTGGTATCCAAGAAGCCGAATACCGTTTATGGTTACTTCTCCCTGCCGCTATCATCTCACCATTAGGCATGCTATTATTTGGCTTAGGTACCGCCAATGTGTGGTCATGGAAAATAACCTATACCGTTGGCTTAGCTTTCATTGGTTTCGGTTTCGCTTGTGCAGGTGATATTGGTATGGGTTATTTAATGGACGCTTACCCAGAGATGGTTTTGGAAGGTATGATTGGTGTGGCTTTCATTAACAATATGATTGGTTGTATTTTCACCTTTACTTGTTCAATGCTAATTGATGCTTTGGGAACTAAAAAGACTTATATCATGTTGGCTATTATCGATTTCGGTACCATGCTTTTAGTGGTCCCTTATCTAATATACGGAAAGCAAATGAGAAAATGGACAAAGAAATATTACATTTCTTTTATTGAAGCTAGAGATGGTAAGTAATAGTTCGTGTTCTTTCCCCCTTTTTCTTCCCTCACCCCCCTCTAATCTAGATTTTATTTTCATTTCCCGCTTTTATAAAAAAAATTCTCAGTTTCACTATTCGAGTGCTTCTTTTTTTTTTTGTTAATTCTTATTCTATTTTGTATGTATCTATTTTGTCTTTTTTTTTGATTCCATTATTTTTTTTAATTCCAACTCTTAAATTTTTAGAATTTTACACCTTTCAAAATTGTATCAAACCAACAACAGTGCCTTAATCTACTCAATTATAGCTATTGTGATTCGTCTTTATTGTTCAATTGTAAAAACTTTTTAGTTAATGAATTTTTACGTAAATGTAGATTTATATATAGATTATTATTCTTGATTAATTAATTATTTGTGTTTTTTCTTTTGTTCTTTCAAGTATATAAAGGTTCGAAACAAAAGAATCTAAACTAAAGTAATTGGTTCATTATCATTGAAAACTGGAACACCCCAAGGTCTGTCGAGAATTCTTCTACCCTTGGTTTCCCACATCTTGGAAATAGCAGCAACGGTTTCATCGTCTAAATCGATCGTCTTCAAGTTAGATTCAATTCTAGACTTAGTAACAGACTTTGGTAAAACAACAATGTCTCTAGCAAGACCCCATGAGATCAACAAACAGGCGGTGGAAACACCTAATTTTTCTGCAAGCTTAACAATAGTTTCATCGGACAATAATGGTGAATCAGATGAACCCAATGGAGAGTAAGCTTGAACTTGAATACCCTTTGATTTACAGTACTTGACCAACTCTGGTTGAGGTAACAATGGATGCATTTCAACTTGGTTAGCTGCTGGAACCACAGTTGTGGTTGGTGCATTTAGTAAAATTTCCAAGTTGGTCTTTGACATGTTAGAGACACCAATGGCTCTAACTCTTGGATCCCCGTTTAATTTTTGCATTTCAATCCAAGTCTTAACAAAGTCCCAATCGTAATCGTTATCGAACATTTCTGGGTCGTCGTCTCTCATAACAAAGAATTGATCAGCTTCAGGAGACTTTGCCTTCTTTAATGGGACTGGCCAGTGGACAAGGTATAAGTCAACGTAATCTAAACCTAAACGCTCTAAAGAGTCGTTTAAAGCAGCAGAAGGTTCACGGTGGAGAGTACACCATAATTTAGTGGTAATAAACAGTTTTTCACGAGGAATACCAGAATCCTTGATAGCTAAACCAACTTGTTCTTCGTTTTGGTAAACGTGAGCAGTATCAATGTGAGTATAACCAGCTTTCAAAGCATCCAAGACAGATCTGTAAGTATCTTCTGGGGATGATTTCCAACAACCTAAGGCAACTTTTGGAATTATAACTCCGTTGTTTAATGTAAATGTTTCGGTATTACTAAATTATTCCAAAAAAAAAAAAAACAACAAAAAAAAAATTGGATGATCTGTTAGTGAAACTGGGTTTCAATAGTTGGTGAATATTAAAAATATACTTACATTCTAGCTTCAGACATATTGCATGTAAGGTTAAATTGGAAATTGTCTAACAAATCAATTGAAGTAAATGAAATGTCGGGAAAAAGAGATCAAGTTAAATTGAAGATGGAGGGGAGATTGGTCGACTATTTATATCTACGTCACTGGTAGCTTGTACAGCCAAAGTATTTTCGGAATTATCCCATTCCGAACTGAACGTGGTAATAATATCTATAAGCAAGTTTCACTACGGGGCTGGTTAAATCAGTTTTTCTATTGTATGGGGGCAAGTAGATGTGTGTATAAACAAACCGTTATGAATAATCAGGAGATCGAGATTCGTTTAAAATTACGTACGTTTGTTTTGATTTCATTCCGGTCTATTTTTGTTTACATATGATATATATACACACATATACGTATAGATCTCACCCGTAAGGAATTGAATTGTGTTGAGATTCACGATAAAGCAAAAAAAATAAAAAATCAGATAAGCCAACGACGCATGTGTGTCATTTTCGCAATGTTCCGGTTAACACAAATTGGATCAGTTTTATATACATATATATTATAAGGGCAGTGTAGTAACCTATAAGTAATGCAAAGAAATTAACCAAATTTTGTCAGTAGAGTAACCAGTTTAACAATTATTCAAAATGCCAAACTTGTGCCAAATACTTCAAAAGTAAGTATTTTGAAGGGAACAAAACAGATTGGATCAAACAGCCAGCCTTATACGATTCTAAATATGTGTAGACAGACCTGATGAACAAGAGTCAGAATTCAAAAGATATTAAAAAAAAAGAACAAAACGCAAAACCTGATCGAAATAGACCATATGTAAGACCAAATTGCGACATTTTACACCTGATTTTTATAAATTTAGTATAAATAAATTAAGCATCTAAAAGTGAAGAAAATTATTCATAGTTGGAACAAAAGAGGCCAAGTGAAAGAAAAGAAAGTCAAATACGTCATTATTACAAATTAGAGACTCCTTTTGCCTAGAGAAGAATCAAAATCTAAAGTGGGATGTTTGCCATATTTTTATATATGTTCAGTAGTCAGTAGTATCTTGTACTTCCTTTTCACCAACATATACAACTCTTCATTCTGACCGTTGTTATTTCGGAGTTGAAGACTTAAGTGACAAGACAAATCTCAAACCGAATAACATTATGATTAGATTACATCAGCATATATTAATAAACCGGTACTTGGTACTTGATTATGTCAGCAAGTATTGAAAATCGGCTTATATATACTAATGGATGGACAGACTTGTTTGGAAGCCATTGATCTTTAAATCTTTACCCTTGTTCTTAGGCTTCATTGATGGTTATCATTTGATAAAATTTGTACTTTATATGATATTAGTAGTACGTACACTTAAGTACCTACCGGTCTTTCCACGGTTTAAATCAGTGGCTGTCTCCAGAACAAAACCGAGACCTCAATTCCATAGCGGCAATCTCACAAGCCTTGACAACTTTAAAACTTCCTACTTTGGACATTTTTGAAGCCAGTGCGAGAGTAACTCGGCTCTCATCATAGCCACAGAGCCCTACTGATAAACCACCACCAAACAGTAGGGATCCGAGCTCCACTCAATTCTCCTATCGATTGTTCTTATAACAAAGCATCGTAACAGCTATCGCAAATGGTGAAATTACTTCTGAATACTAACTGCTTCAAAGATTGGCCCTTGTAAACTCAAAACATCACACCATCTATAAGTAATCAAACTTATCAGTTACTTTGTTATCCATATTCCATTGAGCGTATTAATAAAAAAAAAAAAATGTATATTATATTGGAATGATCGAGAGAAAACTCATCCACCAAAGAGTAAGATTACCTAATCATATATATATATATATATATCTACACCAGCCACAGTTTAAAAGTATCCTTCCTAATCCGGGATGTTGATCCGGGGCGTATATTGCCTTTATCGATTGTGATTGTGATTGTGATTGTAAATCTAAGGTAGATTAAAGATTGGTGATAATAGTTGTTAAATATTGTTATAGAATCCTAATTTTTCACAATTGGTATGCATAAATCTTTCTTTTTGGAAGAAAAAATCTATTCTATCAATTATATATACTATAGCTATTAGGTAGAACCAACATATTACTTTAAAATGTCCTTATACGAAGAAATCACCCTTCCAAACGGTTTAAAATACTCCCAACCAACAGGTTTGTTCATTAACAACGAATGGGTCGCATCCTCATCAAAGATTGAAACTGTCAACCCAGCAACAGAACTGCCAATCACATCAGTTTATGCTGCCGGAGAAGCTGAAGTTGACCAAGCTGTTGCCGCTGCAAGAGGTGTCTACAAAGAATGGTGTAAAGTTTCCGGTGATGAAAGAGTTTTGAAAATGTTGAAATTGGCTGATATCTTAGAAAAAAATGCTGGTTTAGTGGCTGCTGTTGAAGCTTACGACTCTGGTAAACCATTGGATTCAAATGCTAGAGCTGATATTGATGCCGTTGTTGAATACTTAAGATACTGTGCAGGTTGGGCTGATAAGATCAACGGTAAGATGATCCCAATCTCCCACAACAGATTCGCAATCACTAAAAGATATCCTTTGATCGTTGGTCAAATCGTTCCTTGGAACTACCCATTATCAATGTCTTCATGGAAGTTCTGTCCAGCTTTAGCCTGTGGTTGTACCATTGTCATTAAGAGTTCAGAATTGACCCCATTGAGTTTATTATTGTTTGCCGAATACGTCAAAGAAGCTGGTTTCCCAGCTGGTGTTTTCAATGTCATCAGTGGTTACGGTTCTGTTGCTGGTCAACACTTATCTTCCCATACTGGTATTGACAAAGTTGCATTCACTGGTTCTACTGCTACCGGTGCTAAAATTATGAGCAATGCCTCCACCAACTTGAAGAGCGTTTCATTAGAATGTGGTGGTAAATCTCCCTTGATGGTGTTTGACGATGCTGACTTGGAACAAGCTGCCAAATGGGCCTCATTTGGTATTATGTACAACTCTGGTCAAAACTGTACCGCAAACTCAAGAATTTTGGTTCAAGCTTCAGTTTACGATAAGTTCTTAGAGTTGTATAAGAAACAAGTTATAGAAGACTGGGTCATTGGTGATCCATTCCATGAAAAGACCACTTTGGGTCCAGTTATCTCAAAGGGTCAATATGAAAAGATTAAGGGTTACATTCAAAAGGGTAAAGATGAAGGTGCTAGGTTGATTACCGGTGACCAACCAATTGCTCAATCTTCAGGTTACTTCATCAATCCAACTGTTTTTGCCGACTGTACGCAAGACATGTCCATTGTTAGAGAAGAAATTTTTGGTCCTGTCGTTGCTATCTCCAAGTTCACCACCGAAGAAGAAGGTATTGAAATGGCCAACGATACTATCTATGGTTTAGCTGCCATGGTTTTCTCCAAGGATTTCGAAAGAGCACACAGAGTTGGTGACTCTTTAGATGCTGGTTCTGTTTACTTAAACTCTTCCAACGATGAAAGTTGTAGAGTTCCATTTGGTGGTTTCAAGATGTCTGGTATCGGTAGGGAGTTAGGTGAGGATGGTATCAACTTATATACCCAATCAAAGAGTATTTTCTTAAACGTTGGTCACAAGCTGTAAGTTAATTTGTCATATTTTTTCATGTTTTGTCGAGGGAGTGTTTCATATACCGTGCAATTGTTTCTCCTTTTCAGTTGATAGTCTTATGTTTACATTGTATAGGTTCAGTTAATCAATCCGTGTGTTATTATTTTTTACAACCATCAAGTATCATTAATCATGTAATACCCCAGTTATATATAAATATTCAAAGGTACTGTGAAATACATACACCAAATAGTTATAGAGAGGCCTTTCGAAAGGTCGTGGCAGCATAGAATTAATTTAGATTGCACTGCCTTGGATTTAGAAAATAATTCAGGTATTTGAACATAACTGAATGGATGAGTTCAACTTAACATAATACGAGACTTCAAGCCTAGGAGTCACTTAGTTAAGAACAAAAGCATCGGTCTGAAAATCATAGGATATTACTTATATTATCTACATGTCACTCCATCAAACTGATTTGATTCAATGTCAAAAACAACCGGGAACTACAACTGGTTTACTCTGTACAAGATGTGACGGCAAGTGTCCAACCTGTGAATCATTCATAACGACAACAGGTGAAAGTGGGAAAAGTTCACGTACAACCCACATTGTGAAAATATGTGATGATTGCTCGTTTGGTAGTGCTTCCGGGAAGTGTATTTTATGTGGTGCAAAAGGTACCACTGAAGCTTGGTATTGCAGAGAATGTGTGCTTTTGGAGAAGGATAGAGACGGGTGTCCCAAAGTGATAAACGTTGGTACAACTAGATCCGACTTGTTCTACGAAAGAAGAAAAGGTGGTGCTAATAATAGGTGAGAGTGAATAAATAAAGTCGTGGGATGATATTTCTATGGCATGTCTTTTGATCAAACAAGTTGCAAAGTTGAATCCAATTGAGAAAAACACGCTAGGCTCTGACGTCGTGAGATTGTACTACATTTTTAGTCATATACGACCTAGATCAAGACTTTTATGAAGAAAAAATAGTTCTAAACAGACGTATTATCTTTTTTTCATTACAAAACTACCAAGTTGAGTCATTACTAAGATCCAACATATTCAACCAATATTTTCACATTCCTCCTTTTTCTTGGGAAGAGAATCATAGTTGCGATTACAAATTAATAAAATAAATAATCTGTGCATGTATATATATACGCAAGAAAAATAGCTTTTGTTGTATTGAAAAATATGTAAATGTATGTTTGTGTAGATGGATGCTTTTCTTTTTGACAACTAACCGATTGTAGTCCTCGGATCAGTTGTAGTGTCGTCAGTAATCGTAAAAGCAATAGCGCTAGCATATTCTTCACCACCAGACTCTGTGTCATGGGTATCATCATTTTCATTGCCGCTTAATGGTTCCTCGGTATCTTTCAGTGTGATATTTTCTTCCTCATTTTCATCAGAGCTGGTTTCAGCTTGTGCCTCACAGTCATTATCTTCTTCGTTGTTCCCATCAGTATCGGTAGATTTATCTATGTGTTCAGCTTCGATGAAAGATTCTGGAGAACTTTCAAGTAAAGGCTTCAAAGCGTCTCTAACCATAGAATTCCTGGAAACTTCAAACCACAACCACTCAATCTTAACGTTCAAAATCTTTGATGATGATAAAAGATTTTCCCTAGTTTTCAAATTGAACGGAGTCAGTAATAAAAGTCTTTTCACCACCGTTATATACTCTTGTAGAGTTTTCTTTGCAGTGCTGATTTGATGATCAAGGGTCTCTAATCTCTCCTTTATACTCATCGTACGTAAATTGATGACTTCCATGTACGTGCTCGTCTTATCAGTGATATCAAGTGGTTCAAATGGTAATGTAATTGGATCTAAACTGGAGAGACAGTTGATCATACTGATCCAAGAGTTCAATTCAAAACTATTATCAACCATGTACACATCTTTCGAGTTACGTGCATAGATGTAAAACGAAAAGTTTTTAAGGTTGTATTGAGGCGATGAAGATTTTGTTGAGTAAGTGGCATTCCCGTTGCCTATTTTTGGTACAGATGATGAAAATGGTGATTGTGATGGCGAAGGAGAAGTGTAGTCCCTCTCCAATAGATCATTGACCGTCTTGTCTATTTTAAGGTTCCTTCTTCTTCTCACAGCAAATGACCCATTAGGGACTATAAAATTCGGATCAAATGAATCTAATATCGAACCCGCAGCTGATGTGGTCTCTTCCAAGACGATGGTCTTTTCTGATTTTGAGTTTGTAACGTATGACATTTTGAACAGAGTTAAGTTCTTATAGAACAAAAGACCTATTGAAGTTAGAACAGCAAAATATCTTTTCCATGATTTGGTACTGGATAATATCTTGGATTCTTGTCTTGAGATCATACCAATCTTAAAAATCCTAGCAACTACGAACTCTTCACCGTTTACATTTTCTTTCGTTGACTCATAGTTGACCATTTCCGATTTGCGACTAATGATAAAGCTGGCCTTGGATTTAGGAATCTTGAAAACCATCACACAGTGTGACCCAGTTAGATTTGCCTTGATCTTTTTGATCGTTTTCAAATCAATACGATCATAAGCTAGTTCCACCTGTTTATCGATCCAGTTAGTAGATAAATCAACGGCAACTTCGTAATCATACAAGCCTTCATCAGGGGCAACAACTTGGCTTGCCTTTGTAAATGGATTGCAAAGACCAAAATCAAGATCTATCTTCAATTCACTGACATTATCATCAATGATGTACTGATAAGGATCTGTGGGTAATGATGCCCATAAAAATGTACCACTTCTCTTTCTTATAAGTGGGACATTAGTGTTAGCACCTAAAAGTTGAGGTTGCTGATTGTTGAGGATTGTTCCTGATGGATATGGTAAGGTTTTACTTATATCGGTCATTGCTTCCAAAATTTCGTCGCTTTGTTCGGTTGGGATGTTGACAAATGGCGAATGAGTAATATTATCATAGTAGTATTCTAAGATATCTTTAGTGATTAGCTTTGTTAGTTCGTTGTATTTCAGTGTATCTCCATTTTGTTCTAAAGTTGCTATCAAGTTATCCATAAACTCTATTTTAGTCATTTTTTTCTTGTTGTTAGGATTGAACCTATCAGTGTGGAGCATTATCAAAGAGTATGTCAGAATGTAGCACATATCGACTGATAATCCAATACCGGTATGTTGATCATAATAATGCTTCGCAAATTCATAAACCACTCTATCAATTTGCTGTGTTTCTTTAGGTAACTCGTTCAGCATAAGAAATTTACGTAGAGAAATATCGATTGGCTCATTTTGGAAGTTAAAAAATCTATTGAGGAATTCTCTCATGCATAATTTCAACGAATCACTGTCATCAATAGACAAAATACAAAGTATCGTAGTGAATGGGTATGTATCTAGTATTTTATCCAAATATTCACGTGGGCTTTGCTCTTTCTCGTTGAATGTTAATATTTCTCTTTTCTTGAGTTCAAAAATCGGAGTTTTAGTGGAAATTTGTGGCTGAGTAGATGCTGATTTTTTCGTTTTCATGAAGTTTGTAATAGAGTTCAAAACTCCAGAATTGGCATTTTGTTCCAATGGATTATCTAATGCGTTCAGTGTCTTGGATCTTTGTCTTGAAATTGCTTTAAGTGGGGAACCCGAGTTGAGAGTGTTGTTGTCAGGGAGAGGAGAATCTGCTCGTATTCTCACTTTAGATAGATTGATATCAGATGACAACGCTGTCGATGTTTGTTCAGTCTCTTTATTTGATGTCGGTTCAAAGTCGAGGGATTGCAATTGCTTTTCGGTCAAACTAGACTGGTCTTGAGATTCAACACCTTCCCTATCGTTATAAGAGACGGATCTTCTGTAGCCCGGTCTATCTCCAATTGGTGGTGAGATTATCATATAACCATCAACATCTTTACACACCGGAGATCCCACTCTTTCAGGATTGGGACTAGTGGCAGAGTGTCTTGGAGAACGAGTTAAACTCTCCTCTGTATCATCAGCTAAAGTGAATTGTACTGCTGCTCCTGGAGGCGCCGCTTGGGGTGTTCGTGATCTTCTTCTCACAATCGAGGATGATCTACTAGTACATCCACCATCTAAGGATTTCAATGACCCGGAAGAAGGTGGATCTAAAAGTAATAGTGATTTTGTACGTTTCCGTATCTTGCTTAAAGATCTAGATAGCGAGCTCTTTTCGGAAGAGAGACTGCTACTTATTGAAGATACCCTGGTGTGCTTGTTTAAATCTATTGATTCTCCTAATCCTATGTCGGAAGTATGTTGAGTAAGAGAGACTTCTGGAACTAAAGGTGCACTATATGAACTTGTATCTTTCAAAGAAATATTACTCTTGGCAGAGGATAAAGTCGAAGTTGAAGATGAAGAGAACCTTCTAGGTATTAAGGATGAGGGTCTTTTTCTTACTGCTTTCGTTGTAGGAAGGGATAGTATATTTTTGCTTAATTGTGCCGGTTGTGATTTTATCTTTGATTTGAGACTTGAACTCCAAGATCCAAGTTTTGTGTTTCTCCCTTGAGCATTTATTGAATCAATAGAATTCCCTGATGTCGGTCTATCGAGCAGGTCAGTAAATTTAATGGACTTGGAGTGGTCATTATGTTGCTTATTTGACTGTGGCATTAAATTTCATATGTAAATACCAATATACATATACTTTTATATGTATTCGGGTAAAGTAGGAAGGGGTTGCGATGTTCAACTTGATCCTGATAGAATCTTGGGCAATTTCTGGTGAAAAGTTGAATAAGGTGGTTTGATAAAGGGCTGAAATCAACTTAAGGACAAACGAGGGACTTTGTTATCAAAGTGAATGGGTATTATTAATAATAGAAAGAACAATTGTAGCTTTATTTTTGGCTCAGTTGAAATAAACGCAATACCTTAAAAGTACCATCTTGTCTTGTAATCAAGCTACGAAGATAAAAGTATATTTACCTTCAAGATCCGGCTGCATGTGGACTTTGCATTCTCCGTAGATTCAGCCACAAGTAACAAATGTGGCGGTGTGCATTGCTACCTGGGGCGGTGTTATTTGGGGAGGCAGTGTAACTGTCTGGTTTGTTTGCTTGTTTGGGTGTTTTGAAAATTGAACTAATCTTGCAGTTCTATAACGATTTAGGTACACTTCGGAATAAGTTTTGATAGACTATATTCAGGTATACATATTGGTAAAAAGTTTATGATAACTATTGACAGGAGTATCAAAGTCAATTGAGTATCAAAGCCCTTATTTACAATGACTGAACCTCTGCAGTCTAACCAGAGATTAGTGTCACTCACTCCACTTCAAGAACATTACTTGAAAAAAGAACTTATCAGCATTCAATTGACCAGAGAAGTGAACAAATTATCTCCAACTTACAATGATACATCTGGTCTTAGAAGGTTTGGACCCCCTTTCAAAATGTACGATCCTAGATCACCACCACCTAACCTGTCCCTCTCCGAACTAAGCGATATTTCTATTTCTTACATTACTCATTTCAATGAGCAATTCCCTTTGCTTCGATTTTTTTTCAATGAATACCTGGTTTCATTCCCATTCATAAAGGCGCATATTAGAGGACTAGGTGAAAAGCAAAAAAACGAGTTTTGGTGCAAGCTACAAGTATTTTGGGAAATATGGAAACTCAAAAATATCAGTAACAGCAATGATCGAGGAGAATTATCCAAACGTAAATTAGTCGTTTTCAAATTTCAGGCTTTCTTAGTGATGTTTTTTAACTCCTCGTTCCATTGTATTGGAGACGAAGAATATTTCAAAACAAGCGATGAACGGAATACATATAAAAAGATGGCCAAACTGCGAATGGACAAAGATACAGAGCTTAAAGATCACGAAGAATTAGATTTGGATGAAACTGCAGGAAAACATGATCAATATATCGATGGAGTTGATATTAACGTTGCTGGTGTCAGTGTTGGTAAAGAAATCAAAAGTAACTATTTATTTGGTTCGTCTGAATCAAAGTTTTTCTGGTTTATTATCAGAGTTAAAGTTGAGGAATCCGGTAAAGTTTGGTACATCAAAAGAAGGTATTCACAGTTTGTGGATTTTGATAAAGACATTTTTAGATTATATCCAGGTAATGATATCCCATTTTTACCTTCCAAAAATAAAAATGAAGTTGATATTGACCTTAAGGATGATGATGGATTTGATGAAAGTGACACCGAAAATGTGGATAAACTCGATATTTCCAATTTAGAGAAAACTTTTGTGAATTTTTTGAAGGCAACCAAAACTTCAGAATCTAACAGAAATGGTGATGAGGAAAATGATATGGATGATCAACTCAAGTTTCCAAGAGAGAATCTAAGAGTCTCTTTAAGAGGGTATCTAAAAAATCTGGCATCCATCAAAGTTGTAAGAAATTCTCCTGAATTTATGAGATTCTTATCAGGAAATAAGATTCAACCAACTCCTGAAGAATTACAAGATATGGAGCTTCGTTCAAAATTAGATTATCTATTAGTTCTTCAGCATTTCAAGTTCCAACGGGAAACTATAAAAGCAGTCAAAAAAATTGAATCATCAATGACTGAATTAAAGGAAAAAACGTTTGAAGATGGGTTTGGGTATATTTTCCACCAACTGGAAACAAAGGAAACTATTTCTGAATTGACCAAACCGTTAAAATCTCTCATCCAATTGATTCAAATTGAAGTGGCCTCTACTTTATACGAGTTATTCATTGGTAACGATAATGCCAGAGAAACACTATTATTAATGAAAAGATTGCATAATATGTTCCCATATAAAATTGTTTCCACAATATTAAGATTCACTAACCCTATTCAAATTGTTAAGAAATTAATTGATCTATTCACATATCAAATGCCGCTTGGTTTCAATAAAAAGGCTAAATCTTTACTCCAAGTGATATTCACTGGTGTTTTAGACGACGATTTGAAGAAGTGCAACAGTGAATTAAAACTGATAAAGGATAAGATCATTGGTATGAACTGGAAATATGTCGTTATCGTTGATAAAATCGAAGAATATTTTACGTGTTCGGATGAAACCATCTTAGAGATTAAAAAAAACTGTCAGTTTTATAAGACAAATATTTGTATGACATTACTACAAAATAATAACAATTTGAAAACCAAAATCTCAAACCAAGTTCTTGTTGATTTAATCAAATCTTTCCAAGACTCCTCGGAAAATTTAAAAGAAGGTGGGCTTTCGAAAGATACACTGTATTCTTTAACTGCAGCATTCTTCAAGAACTGTCTTCGTAAACATGATAAAATATCACTTCGTCAATTATGGGAAGAAGCTGAATTAATTGCTCTTTTAAAAGATTTACTGTCCATCTTTTTTCATCCGTTGATCAAACTATTCAAAAAAGCTGAATTATATATGTACATCCCAGTAGTGCAAAAATACATAGGCGAATTAATCACCCTTGTTGAATTTTATCAAAACGATTACAATAATTTCCACACTTCAAATATTGTGACAAGTTTTATTGGGTTACAAAACAAATACCAAGAATATTTCTACAAGTTTATGCATAATTTGTATCTGTCAGATATGCAAACTGATGAAGAAGAAAGAATTTTTGAAAACTTACTAGGTTGGTTCAACAAGTATGTCAGCTTCACCAATTTTGTGAAAGAATCTAGACCTGATTTGAAGATCAGTTTAGAAGAGTTGGTTCACAAAAGTGCATCCACAAACGGTGGTGTTAAAATTGATAAACTCCTTGCTGAAGTCGACTCAATCATACAAACAATTGAAAAGAAAAGAGAACAATTTGCCAGTATGGACTCTTTAGAAGTTGAAAATGACTACATGAAAACAGTTAGAAACAGACAAATCGATAAAAATTGGGAAAAAATCAATGGTAAAGTGATGAACATGGTAACATCAACAGATGGAAATTCGAACAGTATGAGTGTTAATGCACTAATGGGACTGAACGACGATGATTTGTTAGAGATGAATATGGAATTTGTTGAGTTAGAACAAGATAGTGATGCTGGTGAAAGTTTAATCAAAACGATGAAACCGGTTGAGTTCTTAAAGAAGTTGGAGTACGACCATGAAAATGGTATGGTTGAATCTGACGAGGAATTCAAGAGGCTCGACGAATTTGGGAATTTCAAAAGGGATGAGATTAACAAACTGACTGACTTCTTTAGAGAGAAGTTGATTACTGTCATTGAAAGTTACAAAAATGGAGATACTTAGTTGTATGTATCTTTGTAATTGAAAACTCTCGGCGCTTTGTCCGTATTTTTATTTCTATACTACAGTTTACATTATGCACTAATTCAGATTCAACTTATAAAGTAACAAAAGATATAATATATTATAGTAAAAAAAATATATACATGGTGAGTGTTTTTTTTTTCTTTAATTTTTTTTTTTTTTGTTTTGCAGTGTCCCCCTAGAACCTCTATCTTTACTGGAAAGAAAAAGATGGGTGTGGGATTTTTTTTATTTTGACTAACTTTTTTGAACAATTTAGAAAAAATCAGACTGAACCTATTGTCGAAAAGAACCCATAGTTAGGAAGAAGCGAATCAAGCATAAAAACTCAATGAGCAATCTAATCTTGTTCTAATGAGGTGACGGAATCACCTAAGATGTTGACGACACTTTGTGGAGGTTGAATAGCAGTTAACATCATAACTAATTCGTAAACTTGTGGAGAAATGGTTCTTTGGTAAATTTCCAAGATACCGGTTGGGTTAGGGTAAACGGCCAAACCCTTGTAGAAGAAGATGGCAGCATCAATTTCATGACCTGGAGCTTCCATCAACTTTTCACCGTGGGTGACTTGAGTTAAGAAGAATTGTTCCTTTTCAGCAAGTTCGGTAGGTAGTGGTTCATCGATTAAAGATTGATTTAATTTTTCCTTTAATAATTCAAGTTTCAAAGTTTTGTCACCTTCAGCTTCAAGTTTGGCTTTCTTTAAGGCCTTCTTCTTGTTCTTTGAAATACGCTTTCTGAACTCTGGGTTGTGTCTTCTGGAGTAATCAAAGTAAGCACAGTAACCTAAAGTTGCAGCGGCAAGAGTGAAAACGGTAAGACGTAAAGTGCTAGACATTTTGATATGGTTATATATATGTATTACTTATTGCAGTAATGTGGATGGATTCAAAAAATTAAAGGAAGAGACGGTATCAATATAAATATAGATATTGTCAGCGACTGGCTATTGTAACAAATGTTTACTCTCCTATCATTATTCTCTCTCTATGTACAATAAATGTTTCGAAGCCTCATCAAATTCAGAACTGAATGAAAATAAAAATTTTAATTGCGAATTTATCGGTGAACGGGTTTTGTTTAGCGAAATAATCTCAATCTGGTTTGATTACATAATTATGAAAGAAAAAAAAAATTTGTAATTTATTCTATTTTATATGGTTAAATGGTTATCTAAATAGGATCAGATACTTGTTCTTGATCTTCCTCTAAAGAGATCATATTCACTTATAAATAGTACCCAAATTCTTAATATATACTTTATTACATATTATTTACTATGGCTATTCAAAAAAGAACGTCTTTAAGGGCCAAACTTGACAAGAAACAGACCAAATCTGTCGCCCCATCCCCTAGGTCGTCATCATCTTCATCATTATTAAAACTATCTAGTAACGTACAATCCAACAAACAAAAGTTTTTAGATAAATTAGCTGAAAAGAGAGCTCGTCAAAATGTTCCTGGGTACGGGGCTCCTGCCGGTTCAAACTCTATTTCATACACATATCAAAATATCAAAGGTATACCGACAAACAGCACTAGCAAGCCAAGAATGACACTATTCGATCCAAACCAAGAAGGTATTTCTAAATCAGCCATTAGAAGAAGAAGAAGAAAGGTCAGAGATCAATTGAAACCAAAATTAAATGACCTATTTGATGTTTTACCAACCACCAGTACTGGAGTTCCTCAAGCCGCTACCACATCCCAATCTTATGTTGCATCAGGAGACATTGCAGTTGAAAATACAGACAACGCTGAAATTGATGCTCCTAAAAAATTAGATCATAAACCAAACCCACATTCAAGTCAGCGTGGTGCTAAAAAGGTTGAAACTGATGAGATCAAAAGATTTGGAACGATTTTGAAAGATAAAGAGTTTAGAGTTAATCCGTTTGATGCTTTGAAACAAGCAATTTTGAACAATTCTGAAAAGTATTAGGAAGGTTCATTATTGGTATTAATGATGTTATTGTTGGTTGTATACAATAATACGATGCAAATATAAAAATTCCAAATTTTTCAAGGGGGATATTTTTTGAATGTATAATAGATAACTTTACTTGAGTTAAGATATCACAAGTAACGTGTGAGCATATTATAAGTACGTATTGTTATATTTGTTGTTTTGGTGTGTTAATTCAATTATGGGAAATTTTAATAAAAACTAAATAAGTAGTAAATTGAAAATAAGGATAAATTTTGAATATTGTATATCCTATCTAATAAATAAAGTGTAGAAGCACAAGGTAATAAATAAATAAATAAATAGAAAGCTTTAAATAAGGAAAAATTCAAACCAAAAGTACAAAACCTTTAGTAAGCTCTATACCACATTCTTTGAGTTTGGTGATCCATCATTTTCTTTTGCAATTGGAAAATACCGTACATCAATGCTTCAGCAGTAGGAGGGCATCCAGGAACGTAAATATCGACAGGGATAATTCTATCCACACCTCTAACAACAGAATAACTGTAATGGTAATAACCGCCACCATTGGCACAAGAACCCATAGAAATAACCCATCTTGGATAAGGCATTTGATCATAGACTTGTCTCAAAGCAGGAGCCATCTTATTAGTCACTGTTCCGGCAATGATAATAATATCAGCTTGTCTTGGAGAAGCTCTGAAAATAATACCCAATCTATCTTGATCGTATCTTGGTGCAGAAAGGTGCATCATCTCCACAGCACAGCATGCCAAACCAAAAGTAGCTGGCCAAAAAGAGGACTTTCTTGCCCAATTTTTAAGTTTATCAATCGATGTGAAGGTATAATCAAGGGCATTGGTGTGTGGCAAATCGGTTAGCACTGGACGGTCAGTCTCTGTAATTGTTGGTTGTAACTGGGATCTGTTGACTCTTGGTGTAGTTGAAATAGATCTACTAACTGTATTCATTAAAGAACCATTACGGAATGATGCTTGCAAGAGTGAGTTTTTCGAGAAGTCTAAACTTCTCTTTGATAATTGGTATAACATCTCCTTTTTTTTTAATATGCTTCAAAATACTCAAGTTGGTTTTTTGTCCGAATACAGTTTAAATTCTTTGTATATTTGTTATTGTCTTATCTCGAATAGGAGACACGGCTTGTTCGTAGAACTAGTTAAAGTTCAATTGAATGATAGTATTAACAGTTTTTCTTGTATTCACCACTGAAAGATCAAGCTTTAAGTACAAATAGATAAAAAGAGATATTGTGTCTGTACATATAAGTTGCAAACAAAGAAACGTAGTAATAAATCAGTTGTAAGGTAAAGATTAAAAATGAAAATGGCTTCATTGGAGGACTAAATGAGGGGTACAACTGCAAACATACTAAAAAAAAACCCAAATAGTGGTGCAGGGGTGTCAAGGTTTCAAAATCAACTTTTGAAATCGGGCAGTGCATATATATCCACGCGACAGTATATTTGTGGTAAGTGTTATTTTGCTGTCGAACATGAGTACAAAAGCCTTAAATAATTACACAAGAGAATGCTTCACCTTTTTAGATCAATCCAATATATTAAATAAGTAAGTTTCTAAATAATTGTATCATATTCATTTATGTCCCAAAATATATCTAATTGTCAGTTATAAGAATTATTGAAACTTCAGGAGATTGTAAAGCTTGCTTTCCTTTCAAACAACTAACAAATTTAATAATACACTCTATTTCTACATACAATACTCAGGGTTTTCAGTCTTTGAAAACTTAAGTTGAAATATTCCTTCGAACTGAAAGTATACAACTTGATAAAGTGCCCACACTAAAAAAACTGATTAAAATACATGTGACTTATTCTAGACTACTCGATGGAAAAATTACGTACAAATAAACCAATTCTTTCCTAAAAGATCACTTCACAACTAGACCTACCAATATAATAGATGATTGATTCAAGTTCAACAGAGTATATTTATTTAACACTTTCTTATTTTAGGTTATATTGCAATTGTTTACTTATTTCCAATATTGGAAACATTTTGTTTAAATTTCCAAAACTTACTTTTTTAGGCTACTTAATGGAGTGCATGAGTACAAATAGAAAGATTACCGCATTAGGAAAAACATAAACATGGATTTGACCAGTGTTGGGCAAAAGTTGCATGTTTGAACTGGATACTCTATAGTATAAACTCCATGTACTTTTGACGTAGATAATAATAGCAAAGTATACTTGATTGCGTATACCAATGGTCGGATTCGGTTAAAAGTAATCAAACCTGTTTGGTATGAAAACCTTTTCAAACTGGAAATTGTCATTGATACGAACAACATGTGCCATATGTAGGATGCTCTCTACAGTTGGAGTTAGTTTTCTTTGTAGTGTATACCTATAATTGCTTGTAATCTTTGAGAGTATTTATATAATCATTAAAAAGTATTACAATATCATATATATTATTTTCGAACCTCAAAATACATGATATGAATGAGAAAGATATAAATGACGCTCAAAAAAATCAAACAACAACTTTATGACCAGATGTATGGTGGCTTTTTTTATAACCTTCCTAATCAAATGAGGATCAACTTATTTTCTCTGAGAACGGTAGTTGAGGAGTGGCTAGTGCTATATTCTGATTTAGTATGTAAACACACACTATCAAGAATTATCACGGGATGTATTACCATCAACATACATGTATTATAATATATCCCATATATAAGGAATATGTAAAAATCTGCAATACTGGAGTTGTCAAGAAACTATATACAGGGGAAACTTACCCTACGTTTCTAGAGATGGCAACCCCACAGTTCATATTATTGAACGTCAACATAGAGCAATGAAACTCCAACTATGATGATGATGTAATTGTAAATCATGAAACCACTTTGGAACTAGAAAAAGTGTTGGTATACAAAGATATATTTAACAAATTCACCTCCGTTTGTGAATACGCTGATATTTCTCTTTCAACTTTTCATTCTCACTTTTTTTCTACATGTCGATTAATGCAGTCAATTTCATATTAGAAAACCCCTTAAAGGTTTGTTATTTATGCGGTATCATCATATCAACAACAGATGATAGAGGGGTCACGCCTAGACCTTGGAGTTTATTGTCATGGGCCAGAATCGTGACATATGAAGGAGCAAGACAATATTGACAAAAACCGCGTGCCGCGTCTGTGTTGCACGAATTTCAGAAAACGGGTGCTTTATTCATACCCAAAAGGGACCCTACGCACGGAGGCTTAAACCTATACATAGATTGATTACATACTGCACTAGTCGAACCGGCCGGGAAATGGACTTGATATTGTGGCCAGAAAGAAACCTTCGATCGTTGGCGCGGCCCTAAATAGCTGGTTGAATTTGAATCTTAAACCTCTCAGAAGTTGAAGCATATGTTCCAAATTTATCATAAGCATCAAGAAAGAAGACTAGAAACCCTATATTAATTGTTGATTGTTGGGTACAATAGATCGAAAATTCAAAGCTTCATATATAAATCATGTAATTACAAAAGCAACATGTATTTTACTTGGAACCCCATACAGTAATTCAAGCTCTGCTCTTGTACTAGATATAACTCCTCCATAAATGGTATTCATATTATGAGTTCACCAGTACAAAAAAAGAAACATTCAAATGAGCAAATAAGATTATATATATAACTTGAGCACCGTTTTGAGCCCATCATCGCAAGATTAAAAACTGAGAATTACTTTTCTCAAGGTGTTTTCGTTTTTGGGACTGCCGAGTGCCAATTAAGTTTGATTAATATTTGAAACTTGCACTCCACACCTGGAGAAGGGTTTAAAAGAAACCAGATTTGAGAATTTCAAAATTGTGAAGCTTTCTACCTACATGCCGTGAAAGACACCCACAATTCCCCATGACAAACCTGTTTTTTGTTATCCAACTTCATGCACTATACTACAAACGCTAAAACAGAAATAATGGCTTACCAGTTGGGAAATTTGTAAACCTCCCCATTGCTCTTGAAACTTCAAACTAAGAGAGATGGTTGCACTAGTTACTGGGTCACCACCCCACTAAACGAGTAAACAACAAGATCCATCGAGGAAACCCTGAGCATGAGAGTGTTCCAAATCGAACTTTGTTAGCTCAGGTTCTTGGGACTTCTTCCCTTAAGACAAGTGAAAAACACCCCAACCAAATATCTATGTTTCTCAGGTTACCTGGTTCGACAAAAAGCAGCCATTATATTCTCAGAAAGTACACAAGAAGCCATAAGTTGACTGGTATGGTGAAAGCATTGAACAACTATACTTAACAAGTTGACAGATGACCCCAGTTAATGAGACTATGTTTAGCTTAAATTGATGAGTTCAATATTTGGGAGTAAAAAGCTCATTTACCCCGGTACCCCTTGCTATCACCTCCCCAAAAGACACACGCGTGCTTTTGAAGTCCGAAGAAATGATTTGATAAACTTTAGTTAGATTTTACTTCCTCATGTGTTACTGTTTGGGTATTTACGAGTTGAACTATCTTTGGAGATTTCTGCTATGGGTCAGTACACTGTGATTAAACGACTACATCCACATGATGAAAAACACAAAAGTGGATCAAATTTAAAACTTAATTCTTACTCACCGGTGAGAGGATCATGACATCACAGTATGAGCGAGGAAGTAAGTAGCATCAACTATTGCACGAGTAGTAGCAAATAGCATACATGGTACATATCGTATACTATTAATATTTTGTATTGAAATGAAGCAGTATACTCATATATCATATATTATAACTGTTTCCATTTTTGAAAATCAATGAGATGAAAAAAAAACGAGCTGATATATTCTTGATGATCATCAAGGGAAGGAACATATATAAGGCAGGAGCACTTTTCTAGAAATTCTCAAGTTATCGCTTGTATCAATTTTATCAGATGATAGTCGCAATACCTGGACTGTATAGTCAGTGGATCGCCTTAAAAGATTTCCGGTTTTAATAGTCAGTTCGCAAAAGGTTAGCCTTGGAACGGTAATTACAGTCGTACCGTCATAACCTCAGTCGCATCGTCATAACCTTAGTCACTTTCCCACCTCCCACCGCCCACCTCCCAATTGGAAAAGCGACTAAGGTTATGACGATGCGACTGAGGTTATGACGGTACGACTGAGGTTATCACGACGCGACTGTAATTACCGTTCCAAGGCTAACCTTTTGCGAACTGACTATTAAAACCGGAAATCTTTTAAGGCGATCCACTGACTACTATATACAAGTGATAGGTCCCACCAGCTTCATCGTTCCTAGAAGCAAAGACACGCCCAAAAACTTTTACTTACTCTAAAAATATGTAAACAAATGTTTTATTTTCTATCTTGAAATTTGCCTTCAGAATACACTCTTCAATAAAGCCGTTGGTTATTAATTAACAAACATTCCTTTACCTGCTGATTTTCCGAAATCATTTTGCTGCAAACTCTGTCACAATTCTCTTTTTAACATCGGTGACTAAGGTTTGAAGTGATTATCCAAGTTTGATGTTTTTCTTTGTTGTCGTAAAAGTTTGTTGAATCACAACGTATGATTCAAACTCCTCAGCACTGAACAACAATATACTGGCAAGTTTACAAATGTTTATATATGTAAATGTACATACATTATAAACTCATGTGAACTCTGGAATGGCATATTATTAACACATGTTACTTCAGCTCAGACTTGTTTTCAACTGTTACACTACTGTGTTTTTAATCTTAAAGCTTCTGTTTTAGTGCTTATTTTGGATTTTTTTTATTCTTCGACACCGTCCTGTAAGATGCAAGCAGCTACCAACTTGTGTAACTAATCGATCTAGCATACTTGTCATCATACCAAACAATCAACAGAGCTGTTAGCTTTAAGTTTTTTTATCCTCAATTGAATTAGTAAAAAAAGTTGCCAGATTAGGGGAGACGCGGTCAAAATTTATGCGGCTATGGTAATAAATATATGCAATAAGACGCATAGAACAATAAAACTTTAAAAACATTTTGGATTACATAATCATTCACATTCAATTAAAATCATTCCTTTTTTTTTCCGGTATTGGTATGTGTGTCACTAAGCACTACCAAAGTAATGTAACGTGAAATGAAGTTCAAAATCATAAGGTTTTCAACTGCTTAGCCTATTAAAAGGGATAATCAAGTATTTCTCACCATCAGTCTCTTACACCATGGCTTGTAATGATATCAAGACAAACAAGATAACAAATAAATAAACATTGTTCCACTTTTAGATTTGTTGTTTACCAACACGGTCCATCTCGTACAGTAAATTAGTCCTTCCAGCCACAAATTATGCGACCGACAACCGAATAAAGTTTCTTTGTGATGAGATAGTGGGTCACTTTTCTTAGCGAGTGTTTTTTTTTTTTTTTTATCTAGTGGGACGTTCATTACACACACTAAAAACAAACACCCTTTGGATCAGGAAGGCTTATGCTTGGCGAACAGGTACTCCCGATAACGCAGAACTGCTATACACCTCCTTTTGGAGCTGAAACTTGTCTGAGTTGTTTATGATCTATATATAGTTTATTTCACTTGATATAAAGCCCCCTTCAAATTTTTGTATATATAAATGTCCGGATGCCCCCTTATTCCAACCATGCTTATAACTCGTTCCACCTCTTTTCTTCTTTTTCAATGAAATTCTATCTTTATCAATCTATCGTTTGACTTATCGCCTTTAAACACTATACTGGTTATTCAATTATATATTAGCAACCAATAGCTGCTCGTAAAACTTTCCAAATCACAGAGAAAAGAAAAACTAAAAGAAAGGAAACCATAAAGCATTTCAAACAAACCAATAGATATTGATAGCCAATCAAAATTCATAATCCATACAGTTAATTAAAACAATGAAGTTCACAACAACTACATTAACAGCTATCACCACTTTACTATCATTGGTCTCAGCTGCACCACTTACTTTGAAAAAGAGAAACTCTAGATGGGACTATGGATCTGAAAAGTTGTATGGTGTCAACTTGGGTGGCTGGCTAGTTATAGAACCATACATTACTCCATCTTTATTTGAGGCCGCCACTGGCTCATCTGGCGTCCCAATTGATGAATACCGCTACTGTGAATCATTGGGTTACGACGAAGCTTACTCCAGATTAACACAACATTGGTCCACTTGGTACACCGAAACCGATTTCGAATACATTGCCAACTCTGGTTTGAACTTTGTCCGTATTCCTGTCGGTTACTGGGCTTTCAACCTAGTTGACGGTGATCCATACGTTCAAGGTCAAGAAGAATACTTGGATAAAGCTTTAGCTTGGTGTTCACAATACGGTTTGAAAGCTTGGATCGATTTGCACGGTGTTCCAGGTTCTCAAAACGGTTTCGATAACTCCGGTAACAGAGATGGAATTGAATGGCAATCAACTCCTGGTTACGTTGATTTCACACTCGATGTCCTCACTACGATTGCTCAAAAGTACTCTGCTTCCTCTTATGATGATGTTGTCATTGGTATTGAATTGGTTAACGAACCATTAGGTCCAGTTTTGGATGTTTCTGCTTTGAGTCAATTCTACTACGACGGTTACGATATTGTTAGAGACTCTGGTGACGTTCCTGTTATTATCCACGACGGGTTCTTGGCTGACTACTACTGGGACAGCACTTTAAACACTGAAACAGACCCAAACCACTGGGATGTTATCGTTGATCACCACCACTACCAAGTTTTCTCTACTGGTGAATTACAAAGAACTCAAGATGAACACATTGCTGTCGCCTGTGGTTGGGGTTCTTCTGAGGCTAACGAATACCACTGGAACGTTTGTGGTGAATGGTCTGCTGCCTTGACCGATTGTGCTAGATGGTTAAACGGTGTCGACAGAGGTGCAAGATATGATGCTACCTACTTGGATGGTGGTTACGTTGGATCCTGTGCTTCTTTATACACTTATAACGAAGATTACTTTACTTCTGAAGTTATTTCTACTTATAGACAATACGTTGAAGCTCAAATGGATGCTTTCTTAAACGGTAAGGTTGTCGGTTGGGTCTTCTGGTGTTGGAAGACTGAAAGTGCCATTGAATGGGATTTCCAAAGATTAATGGGCTTAAACATCATTCCTCAACCATTAAATGATAGATGGTTCCCAAACCAGTGTGGTTTCTGAATATAGGGAGATCAATCAATCACTTTATCAATTATAATTGATTAAGACTCGTGCATTTTTTTTTTCTTTATCATTATTTTTTTTTACTCACCGTTGCTACCCGTCACTTTGAAATAGTTTTTCGTTTTTCTTTAATTATATATGTACATTAGTTATATCGATATGTTTTTCAAATTCTATAGATTTTCCAATTTTATTGGATTATTATTATATTTGCTTTTCTGTAAGATATACGTTTTTTTGTTTTTGTTTTTGTTTGTTTAGTTTGTTTGATTAATTACATAGGTTTTCTCGTTTTAGGCCTAAGTAATCGTGTACGCCCTCATTCTAATATATATATATATTAGTGTTATTTTTACATTTTGTTTTATCTCTTTTTAGTGATGTAAGTAAGACCATGTACCAATACTGCAATAGATTTTGATTATTCTGAAGCTGCTTAACAGAGTAATCTTGTAGGTCTTTTTCAGCCGTGTATTATTACAGGTGGGAGAGTTTGAGCTGTATATCTTATTGGGGCTGTGCGTATGTATAACAGCGTTGGGAACAGTGAAACATAATGTACCAGAAAGAGTACAATAGTATATACGCATACAAAAGTAAGCATGATCTTTATTGCTGGAACTTATTACTACAGAGAAATAACGGTTGGAAAACCAAACCATGGTGGTACCCAAAATAGGCACCTCAGTTTACAGAAACTGACAAAGTTCTCTCTCTCTCAGTTGCAGTTCCAGGGAAGCAGTAGGATGGTTGAATAAAACGGAACTCATCTCAGATCCAATTATACTAATGGTTTTGAAAAAATTGGAATTCAAGTGTTCTGATACTCTGAGGATTGAGTGAGTTGGATATCGTCTGTATGTATGACTAGTATTTCCTTATCTATCAGAAACAGAAATTGGACAGATATCAGATAAGAGTGGGTGACTCTTATCTAATCAATATGCTGGCTCGTCCATCCACTACACTATCTAACAAACACCATTTGTTGGACCACCTAGATACAACATACACTATACTTAAACAGTGATATATGCCCACCTCACTATAAACATATATCTATATACATATATAGTCATATACATATAGACATCAGCAACCCTGCGGGTGTTTAGTCCCGAACAACCACCACCGTCTACAAAAAAACCAGCCAATCTAAATCCGGGGATATATGGAAAAAGAGGAATACGTCGGACTCGGCAACAGCTTATTCTATTTCTGGCTGCTCATTATTTTTTGCCTTCTTCTCACTTGCTGGACTGCCTCACATACACATACACAAAGCATCATGTTTCTTATTTGTTTATCTTTCTTTATGACCCCATCCTTTTTCTTCTTCTCTTCTTTTCTTTTAAAATACTAATACTCATATACTTTGTTATATAGTTGATCCAATTCTGGTATTACCTAATTCATCAACAAACAAATAACCAAAACAAACCAAAAACAAAGCAAAAGTAAGAAAACGCCAAATTAACATCAAAAAACAAGCATTATGGTTTCTTTCTTCTCGTCCAGCTCAAAACAAGCCGACCTACTTGTTCAGGAACAACCACCAAAAGTTGTTGACTTCAACACTATTCAACCCGCAACTGAACCAGTTACAGCTTCATCAACTAAAAGGTCAAGGTTCTCACTATGGCCTTTCTCCACCTCTTCCGCCCCACAAAACGCCGCTACCAAAACAGCCGCCCACAACAACAACAACAAAAACAACTTTAGAAAAGATTCAAATGTCGATAAAAATAATGGTCTACGGTTTATCAACGACTCAACTAACAAAGTTATTGCCATGAAGAAGATCCAAGATGTTGAAGATGGAGGTGATGACGATTTTATTGATATCCAAGTCAGAAAGCTATCATATGCTGAAGTTGCTGCTCTAGAAATCAACTCAATTACCAACAGCAAATCTAAGAAATCTTCCAAGTTTGTCATTAATGGTAAAGAACAAGATGGTACTGTTATCGACCAAGAAGTTGAGTTAGAAAAATCAGTTACCGACTTGGAATTTGCTGACAACTATTCAAAATCTAAGAAGTTCAGTGGCAGTGACAGAAACATGTCTGAAGATGCTATTGAAACTGCAATTGCTGCCATTGGTGGTGACGCTGATGATGAAGGTATTGACGTTGAAGATGTTGTTTTTTGTAGCGGAAAGCTTAAGAGGATGCCTAGAAGATTTACTAAGAACGATAAATTCACCAGGAAGAGAGGTTTAAAAAATTAACCTTAGTTGAACTACGTTGGTCTTTTCTCGTTAATCAAAGTGATCAATATTTATTGGTCTTTGCTTGATAGAAGCTCTATGTTTTTGCCAAAGTTATGATTTAGGTTCTTTTAAGTTTTTTTTTTAGTTATATATATGTATAGATATATATATTCTTGTTTTTTTAGACATTAGATTTTTATTTGTTTATGTTTGGTTGTTCTTTACGTGTGTTATTATTATTATTATTATTATTAGTATTATTATTAGTCCCGCTTATGGTTAGTGGCATGGATGGTTAGGCTATTACGGCAAGTAGGTCACTGGTGATTTTGTTTTGTCAATGTTTTTAATACTTTTTTCTATATCTTTTATTTCGGTTTATGATTTTATATTGACTTATAAAACATATATTTTCTTTATTTGATTTTTTTTCTTTACTTCAATATATTCTAAACTATTTGTTTTAATAAAGCTGTTCTTGTAAAATTCCCCAAACTTAGTTATTGTCTTTGTCTTTGTCTTGTTATTTTAAAAAAAAGGATATTTACGCAAACAGATTTGACGCGTTTGTTTACAATTTACTAAAAAAAAAAAACACAAAAAAGGCGTCAAGGCTGTGCACTCATTTCGGGATTCGATTTCAACATGTACTTACTCACATTACAATTCATGGCCTTTTCCTTTATCATGATGAATAACCATCATTTGTAACACAGTACAATCAGTATAATAAACCAATGAATTAAGTCAAAACAATAAAATGGAAAATGTCGAAAACGTTACGAGAACAACTCCAACACTCCCAATACATGGAATACCAAATCCTTTACACAATGGAACCACACAAGAAGTCCAAAGTCTGGCACGATGGAACAATGAGAATATTTGAAATCAACAAGAAATTGATAGTTTATAACGATAATAACGTTGAAATATTTTCTGATTTTTTGAGTAAGTATAGTAGATACGAAGTTGAACAAACTGTGAAATTCTCAAACATTTGGATTCTGATTGATGGATTTATTGGTGTTTTTGAAAGAGACGTTACTGAGAAGATCAAGGATGCAAATGCGAACGATTTAAATATCCAACCTTCCAAACAATCCTTGGATACTTGCAATGACACTAATAGTAATAATAATGGAGAGTATGAGAAATTTGTTTCACCTAGTGTGAAGAAACGGCAACGGATTCTAGGATTAAGCAGGGTAAAAGTTAAGAAACTTTCAATGGATTCAGTAACGAGGAAAGATCAATCTCCTGGACTGAACAATGATTATCGTACACCTTCACCAGTTACAAACAGAATAACAAACGTTTTCAACTCGAGTTTGATTAAAACACCATTACGGACTCCTACAAGAAATAACTCAACGACAAAATCGTTTAAGCTAGCGAAAAGCATCCCAACAACACCGAGAACTACAACTATCAAAACAGAAAATTACGACTCTTTGAAAATAGAAAGGAATAATAACATTCGTTCAATGGGGAATATGAAATTAACATCACCATCAATTTCGAAAAAACCAACACCGATTCAAAACTGCAACCAACAATATCAACCACAACAAGAAATTGAAAGGTCATATAAGGAACGTATAGTGAAACAACCTCAAACTCCATCATCATTCTTCACCCCACAAACACAAAAAAGGTCCTTACGATTAGACAGAAACAAATTAACTCCATCAATAATGCTGAACCAACCACCACCGGTTTTTAAACAACAATTAAAATCAGTGACAAAAAATGCCCATGTATTAGACACACCCCAAAGTACAAAAACTACAAAATCAACAACACCAACACCCAGCAGTAAGGACCCATCATCTGCTTGCGCTAAATTCAACAACAACAACGTCGTCAAAACACTCAATTTATCAACAACAACACCTAGCAAATTACAGTTCAAACACAAAACCTCTTTACAAATCCCGAAAACTTTGGAGAGTACAATGGCAGCAAACAGAACTAGCAACAACAGCAGCAGCAACAACAACATTCCAAACTTCACCGATAATGATAATTTGAAGCACTTGATGAGGGTTGATGTTTCAGATAGTGATCCTGAGATTGAAGAATTGTCGGATTTGGATCAAACACAATTGCAAGCACGTCGACTCAATAATAGGAATAACAACAACAGTAATTTAAATAACGGTTATAATGATTATGGTGATGGGCAAATGCTAAAAAAGGAGAAAAAATCAAATATATTTGACCTATCCAAGCGTTTACTAAAACACCAGAATTAATAATAATTGTGTATTCTTTGATTAATTTTACTTAATTTAACATTTTTAAAATTATAATGAAAGAAACATCGAGTAAAATAGTCGACTAAAAAATAAATGTGTAATTTAGTCAATCCATATTCCATTAAACATATAGAACAAACACAAATGAAGCAATTTTGAACAAACCCAAACTTAATCTCGAGGCATGGACTTTGAACACATACCCACAATAAACTTTTTTTAAACCACCAATTTAGTAACATTACCAACAGTTGAAAACATTAAAAAAACACAAACTCTTTTATCCTATACTGATATCTCTAAAATTTTTTTTTTAAAAAAAACATAGCAGTATATTTATGACCAGAGGTAAAATGCCAAATTCTCTTTTTATCCCTGTTTTCAACACCAATTTGTAAAAACCTCACACACGCTCATAATCTCAATCTATATTTTAGTCTTATTGGTTTTATGATTTATCTACTTGAATAGTAAGATTAAGATTGTGTTTTACCTTGTTTTGCCAGTTGAGCTTCTTGTTGTCTTTTTTCTCTCCACATTAACAAAGGAACAGCGTTTGAAGCAAACACTTTAGCGACAGGGAATGAAGCAATCAAACCAGTCATTGCAGAAAGAGCTAAAGAATGGTTGTATCTGTTAGCAACCCAAGCTTGTTCTTCCATTTCTTTTGATTTATCGTAAACCATTTTTAGTTTTATTTAGTATTTGTTTGTAAATTTATTTATGGGAGTTTGAATGAAGGTTGATTGTTGTTGGTTTGATTAACAAGTTTTTTCTTTTCTGGTTTTGTAGATATTATGAAACTCACTGGCTTCTATAAAAGAAAAAGAGAAATGAGAAGAAAAAGAGACGAGGAAGGAGAGGTGGATGGAGAAAGAGGGAGTAATTTATAAGGCTGGCGCTTGTTCGAAAACCCATCCAACCGCTCGCAGTAGAGAGTTTATACAAACACGATTTATCCCTAGCGCTGGTGTGCAATTTGACAAAACAAAAAAAAGTTATCATAAGAACATGTTATATAGTATATAAAGGCAACAAGAGAATATAAAACAATATAAAAAAAAATTAAAAGAAAATAAACATTTATACAATATACAAGGTTATAAAATCACAGATTAAACAGTTGTATATATACATTTTTTTATTTTTTTACTTCCTTATTATAATTTTTGAGCCAATTCAGGAACGATTTCGAAAACGTCACCAACGATACCAACATCAGAGGAACCGAATATAGGAGCTTCTTCATCTTTGTTAATGGCAACAATAACTTTGGAATCCTTCATACCAGCTAAATGTTGAATGGCACCTGAGATACCAATTGCAATGTATAAATCTGGTGCAACAACTTTACCGGTTTGACCAACTTGTAAAGAGTTATCACAGAATCCAGAATCAACGGCAGCTCTAGAAGCACCAATAGCAGCGTTTAATTTTTCAGCTAATGGGTTGATAATCTTATCAAAGTCTTCCTTGCTCTTCAAACCACGGCCACCAGAAACAACAATTTTAGCAGAACCTAAATCTGGTCTTTCACTGGTGATTAATTCTTCAGAGACGAATTCTGTACGGTTTTGTGATTCAACATATGGAATTTCTTCAATTGGAATTGAAGTTGATGGTGTTTCCGATAAGGCAATTGGTGGGAATGCTGAACTTCTCACTGATGCCAACACTTGTGATTCCTTGGATTTGACGGTTAATAACGCATTACCGGCATAAGTTGGTCTAACAAAAGTATCTGGGGAAATAACTTTAGTGATATCAGAGATTGGTTGGAGGTCTAAAAGGGCACCAACTCTTGGTAAGAAATTCTTACAAACTGAAGAAGCTGGAACAACAAAGTTTGTATAGTCTGAACCTTTTAAAACTTGAACCAGCAATGGAGAAATTTCTTCTGGTAATGAACGGTCGTATTTGTCTGATTTGGAGATTAAGATTTTTTCAATGTTTGAAACTTTGCTCAATTCTTTGGCAGCTTCTGGAGCGCTTGAACCAACTAAAATTGCAGTAATTGGTTTACCTATTTGTGTAGCTGCTGTCAAAGCAGATAGAGAAGATGGAGATATCGATGATCCTGAGGATTCAACGAAAGCTAAAGTTGAACTGAATCTAATTGCCTTTTGGGAAACAAATCTACTTGAAAAACTTAACATGTTTAATGTTTACTATGTATTATTTAACGAAATGAAGTTATAAATGTCAAATAGGCAATTTTTACTATCCAGAACTATACTAATTCATATATGGATATATGTGTGTGGTATCAATATGAAAAGTTGACTTTGTTCCAAGAGCGCCAAATTTTCCAATGAGACCAAAAAACTGGAAATGTGGTGAAAAATAATGCGCACAGCCCTTTGACTCTTTTCCTATTAACAGCGTTTGAAATAAGCAACCACGGCAATTATTCAGTCAAATAAATCAGTGGGTACAAGTATTCGTATTTGCATAAAATTGAGGAATAAAAAGCTAGTAAATATTATTAATAATAGTGATAGTAAAAATGGATAAAGGAGGGACACAGATTAAAAAAAACACTAAATATACAAAGGAGGGTGGGCAACGAAAAAATACAAATTTTATAGAGAAAGCTAAGAAAGGAAATAGGAAATGTGTACATATACATAAAATAGTGGAAAATAGGCTTCAAGTTAATCGCTGTCTTTTGAGGGTGTTAACTGGTTCAAAGTCGTTTTCTTCTTCTTCTTTGACAACAATAGTGGCATCAAGTAACTCGGAAAGTGAAGACCCAGCCACAACAACCTCCGCTGGTTGTCTAGGTGTAGTTCCAACGGAACTAGTACCACCACGGTTGCTATTAACACCAAGTTTGTTATCAGGGTTATAAGGATCATTCAAAGGATATATCAATTTCTTATCCATTTGATGTTTTTCTAAAATCATATACAAATCATCTTTGGTGAAAGGTTTAGCCAAGATATCAGTCATACCGTGATTCAAATAAGTGACTAAATCTTGACGTTGATAATTACCGGTCATGGCAATAATAGGCGTATCTTTATCAAAAGATCTGATAACAGATGTTGCTGAAGCACCATCCAAATTAGGCATAACGATATCCATCAAAACTAAGTCAAATTTGACTTTTTCGAGGACACTGATAGCAGCCAAACCATCAGTGACAACTTCCACAGTACACCCATACTTCATTAAAAACTTACGGCATAGTTGAATACAAACCTTGTCATCTTCAACTAGTAAAACGTGTAACGCTGAACCTGTTGGTCTTTGTAAAAGGCGCATTTCTTGCTGTTGTTGTGTCACTATTGGTGCACGCCCAAGAGGCAGCAGATGATACTGTTGGTTTGGTAGTTCTGCTATTGGTACTGGTGGTGTAGTTGTCATGAATTGTGGGGATCCTGTAGTAGTGGTAGCTGTTGATTCTTGTGAATTGTTCTTACTATGACGTAGTACACCTGTTTTAACAGTTGCTGAAACTGATTGATGAGGTGGTTCAGTATGCAGAGAAATTGGTGTTTGCTTGGTTGGCGTTGTTGTTGCTGCTGCTGCTGTGATAACTAACGGTGCTGGAGGGTTTTGTGATTGTTGAACGAGGGGAGGAACTGAGCCTTGCTTAATATTGCTGGTGCTGTTATCAGTATCACCAAATGGTAAGTCTAATGGTGGAACTTCAACGCCCAAAGATGTTATACATTTTGCCAAAATTTGGAGCGATCTTGAATAAGATTCATTTATTGATTTTGTTGTTAAGAGACTAGAAACCATAGTATTGTATTTATTCGATACACTAGCTAAATCTTTTTGCAATTTTTCAACTGTATCCGATAAGGATTGATTTTGCTTTTCCATAAAATCGACAGTATCTTGTAAATTTCTAAATTGGTTAATTGAAACAAAAGTTGATGGAAATGAAGTGACTTCACCGTCTTTTTTAACAGGGACTTTTCTTTTAATGTTATCTAATGATTCTATATTATTTTTTTGGAAATCAGGATGTTTAAATTCCCAGATATTTTCAATTTGATACCTTAATTTCAAATCATTTGATATTTTAACTTTATGGAAATCATATTTGTTTAATTGTCTAACAAAACTTGCAAAATTACTGTGCTTGAAATGTCTTGGTAAAACCTCTTTTGTAAACTCATTTGTATCCGTGATAATAAACGAATCTCCAGAATCAGACCATCTTACTATATTAGCATATGCATTTTCTTCCAACATTTGAAACAATTTCTTGACAAAATCTGTTCCTGAAGCTTTACTTGAGTTTGCAGTAGATGTATTTTTATCGTCCAATTGATCATTGGCATTGAATGAATCCAATACTGACTTATCTTTATCGTCCAGACTCATAATTTGTTTTATTGGTTTCCCCTTTTGTTAGCTATCTTTGCTATTAGACTATGGGTATTGAATATGAAAATTGGGATTGTATTTATTTATATATGATAATAACCACTTGAGATCTTTTCTCGTTGAATTTTCAATTTTTTTATAGGTGGATCTTGATTGCTGAGTTATCTCTCACACTGACTGTTTGTTGTATCTATTAGTTAAGCTCTATTATCTACCACTAACCTATGAATGTATATGAAAACTTGATGTACTTGTGTGTAATAGGAATGTATGTTCTGGGAATGGTTTGTATCAAGACCACTAGATGTTTGAATAAACTTGAATCCTTAATGTGGTCTTTAGATTAAACGAGGTATGTAATAATAATATATGTAGATATTAGTATATTGATGAAAACTAAAATAGTCCGAAATAATATGTATATAACGAATGGTATATTTTCTTTTTGTATGTGAAACAGCTCTGTATAAAGATGGTACAGCAAAAGTAAGAAAGAAAGAAAGAAGTTAATTTGGTATCAAACAAACATCAGATAAATTTCTGGATAATTGAATTACAAAAGAACAAAGACAATAAAAGTGAAATAATAAAAAAACAAGATGGGATTTTATTTATTTATTCTGAAATAAACAAGGCCAAAAAAAAGCAAAAATCTCAACTGAATAGTTTATTTACAAGGTGGAAAATCATGTCACTATTCTACCTCATTTATCAAACATACATCATTCAGAAATCACATCAACTAACACACACTGTATCAGTTTTCCTTCATATTAGCTTAGTTTTCTAAACCATGTAACTCTCTTGATTTTATACATATACATGTAATATGCCTGTTTTTTTTTATTGAATAGTTACTCCCCTCCCCCAAACTTAATTTTTATATGTTTACCTAATCGACAGACAGTCAACTAAACTGTTACTGTTCAGCCACTTCATATTAAGATATATATTGTAAGATAAAAATACTATAGAATACATATATACACTATTGTTTGTTGACTAGTAGATTGCCAACCTGAAAAAATAATATTAATAAAGAATAAAAACAATTTTGGAATTTCATTAATTGCTGTGATGGATAAAGCTGCCCAAGGGCTTCAACTGCTTTTACAAATACATTTTCTTGTAACTTAATCAAAGATAATTACAATCACAAACGTAAAAGATAAAATATTATAATCATCATGATGGTATTTTCATATATACTTGTTTTTTTTTTTTTTTTTAATCAAGTATTGAGAGAGAACTTTACAACAGGGGAAAACTTTCAGATCTTGACCAAGTTTAAAGGGGATAGATGACATGCATGAATATATATCCTTTCTGGAAAACCGTCTTTGTTTTTTTTCCCAGTGCTGTGGATTACAATAAATCAAACATATTGCTTAATTGAAGAGTTAATTAGTATTTATATGTAGAAAAATCTCATTGGGCTGATAGTAAGGAGGAGGGTTGAGGCGGGTGAAGCTATTTCGATATAGTGATAAAAAAGTGAGCAAAGAAATCACACACTTGTGAATAATTAAAAAATAAAGAGTTTCGAAATAAACATGTAGATATAAAAACTTTGAACGATTGAACGGACGTATGAATTAATGAATGAGTGAATATAATGTAATGTAATGTATGTTAAATATGGTATAAAAATTTAGTAATTAAGTGAAGTGTAGTATAACGCCCATAAACCTAAACAACTAAACATCAATGCTTCAATGATATTCAACGTTTTTTGAATGGAACTTGCAATTGGAACTCCATTAAACCTTCATTCATATTACTATAAATCTTTGGCTCAAATGGAACGATATTATCCTTTGAGAATTTGGATATCGATTTCTGGAAATCGGAATTGTACTTCAAATCATAAACCCCTGATAATGACGTTGAATTGTTGTTACTGTTGTTGCTATTGTTGTTATTAGTACCATTTGATTTGTTGTCCAACTTATTACCACTTAATGATGATTGTCTTGAATGAGTTTTTTTAGAAGGAGTATAAGAAGGTGAACTGGAGAACGAAGATTGTTTACTCTTCATATCGTTGTTTTTACCTGAACCACCAGTGTAACTAGAGGATGAACCAACCACTATAGTTCCAAACTTTGATGATCCTTGCTCAGATTGTTGTGCAGGCGATGACAGCGATGACGAAGATGAAGGGCATACGCTGAACGTCGAAGTCATTGATTTTGGTGTCGTTGCTGCTGGAGAAGAGGTCATCAATTTTGAAAAACTTGAAAGCGTTGAAGATATAGGGCTTTGAAGCGGCAGTGGATGTGTATAGTTGTTGGCACCTGTTGGGGAATGCGATGAATTTGGAGGGGTATACATTTGTAACTGATGTTCTTGAGTTATTGGCATTTGAGGTGGTGGTCCAACAATAAATTGCGCAGTGTGCGATGCAAACATAGGTTTTGATAGCGAAGCTAAATTTGGGGTCGATTTTTGCTTTTGACTACTAATGCTAGTTTGCATTGTAGTGTTTGATTTTGCTGATTGTGACACATTGCTTATAATAGAAGAATTTTGTGAATAGCTTGAAGAAATTGTTGAATTTGATGATATTGAGCATGCAGATGATTTGTTATTAGAACTCAGTTTTGGCGTTGGTTCAAAAACAAAGGAAATAAACTTAGGAGAATTAATGCTGTTATTTTTAGTTATCTTTGAATTATTTAAATCGATTGGAATGTAATGATTTGGACGATTTGCAGAAGTGAATGATAAAGTTCTAGCTCTGGCTCTACCGGTACTGGTACTTGGTGTTGCTTTTTTCATGGTACTATTAACTGTGCCAATCTTAATCTTTCCCTTTGAAGAAGACATTTGTTCTTGCTTAACGGTTCCTGGTTTTTGTGGAGTAGGGAAATTGTTAATGGTCGTTGCTCTAGATCTAGTATTATTAGCTTTTGTTGAGGATGAACTAGTGAGTGATGAAGAAGATGAATTTTTAGCAGAAGCCATTGTACTGACTGCTGCAGCTGAAGAGACAGGTGTAGAACTTGAAACTTTCACAGGAACTCTTTGAGAAGATATAGCTGCAGCTGCTGCAGCAGTTGCCATCTGTGCAGTGGACAATGTCTTTTTAACAGTTTTAACAGCAGGAGCCTTTACAGTCTGTTTAGTGGACTTGGAAGATAAAACTGCTTTAACTTTGATTGCCTTCTTACTTGGACCTTCAGATATATCATTGAATTCATGCTCTTTGAATTGTAAGCTCGATGAATTTCTTTTTGGTGATGTATTATGTGTAATTTGCGAGAAGCTACCTTTTGGAGGCAAGTTATGCTGTTGTGGTGGTTGTGATATGAGCAAGCCATTGGATGGAGTAGATGGTTGTGTAACTGTTTGATCAGAACTTTGATCAATTTGTTCCATCTCAGTATCAACCATGTCCATTTTAATGTATTGATCCAAATAATCATCAAAACTATCGTGATGTTCTTTCTTAACATTTATATTTGTGGGTATTGGACTGTCACTCATTAAATGATCAAGATCCAAAAGTTCATCCAAAGTGACTGATTCATGCTTGATTGGTATTATAACTGTATCCAAGTCAGGTGAGGCAATATCACTTGTACTTGCCGTTGTAGAGGTCATGGTACGATTAGCTTCATCAAACATCAGATACTCTGACATGATATCATCGTTATGTAAATTTTGATGTTGTAATGGAGCAGATGGATCTGTCACTTGATTTTTATTACTTTGAATGTTCCTATTGTCATGATTGTAGAATTGATTAGCATAGGTCTTGCTTGACGTATTTATGAAGCGCGAACGAGGTTGTATACTTTCAGTAGGTAACAAAGCATGTTGATGAAGTTGCAGCAATTCAGATAATTGATCATGATCAGATTGGAACTGTATATTTGAATTTGGAGAACTTGTAGAGCTTGAAACAGTTCTAGTTGTTACCGATGAAGAATCATCACGTTTTTGATTGTTATTGTTTTGGGTGTGATATTGATACATAGACATTTTGTCAATTTTTTGTTGTTGTTGTTGCTGTTTAGCAATGATATGGTTTAAATAAGAAAAGAAGTAATAGAATGCTAAAATAATACAACCTAAAACGTGAGATGAATAATTAAAAGTAAGGTTGCGGTTTGGTGAAATTATAGGGTTTGGTCGTCTTCTTTCTCGATTCAATGAGGGGATGGATACTATGGGGAAAACAGTAGTTTAATCCGTATGCAACGAATGGTGTTTAATAATTTTAGAATAAACAAAGTGATGGTTTATATCCTATGATAGAGCCTTTCTCCGGTATAATATGATGGAAAAAAGTTTCAAAACAAAACAAAAAAAAAAAAAAGTTTGGAGTTAGCTGATGAGTGGGGGAAATATTATCTGCAAATTGTCTTTTGAGTAATCTAGCGATAGATAAAACAAGGTGAATGTTGAGAAGAGTAAGTGAATGGATAGTTGAAGTGTAAGGTAAAAAATAAGATGAGTAATAAAATTGATAAAAGTGGGGAGTAACAGAATTTTAAAAAGTGGATGTTGGAGTCAAAGTTGAACTTGAAGCAATGGATAATTTTTGCAAACGAAATGGAATGGCCCTTTAATATAAAGTTAGCGAGAATGGGAGAGATGGCTTGTTTTGTGTGTTATCTGCAATTTTCCTGTTTTGTTTTTTTCCTTGTTGAAATGAGTGGCTGTATCAGTACTTGTGCCACCATTCTATTATATGTGGCTGGTGAGGAAAGGGGCCCAAAAGTTCAACTCTTTTTTCTTTATATATGTATTTATATTGGCTTGTTTTTATCCATTAAACAACTCAAAACACACGGATAACGGCGTAAATCATCCCTTTTTTTGATATACTCTACAAGTATCTGTTATTTATACCCTGTACATACTATCTTTAGCTTTTGGAATGTTTAATATGGGTGTATGTATACTCTTTCCTATACTTTGAACCAAACAAACTTCATTTGCATTACCACTAACACTTTTCAAATGTTCTTCTTGCACTTACACGCCATCTTTTAAAGCTTGGGAAATACGTTCACTATGCTGTTGATTTAGTTTTAATATCAATGATTTTAGCAGGAATCAAAAGATCATCAGGACTGACACTATCAGTTGATCAGCTGGCACACTCTTCAAATTCAAAATCTTTTCTTTACAAATATTTAAGTTTTGGTGAATCTTGTTTTGATACATTGATCAAATATTGTAAAAGATCTCAACTTTTCAAACCTAAATCGATCGAAAATTATGATGATTTGAAAGATGCTGTTAGAAGAGGTGTTAATGATCTGATTGATGAAACTGGAAACCCAAAAAGAAATTAATTTCATTCAATTTGTTATCTATTAATTAGTTGATTCCTCCATTGAGTTAATTCTATTATACCCCCACTTGAACGAGTTATATGTTGCCTTTATTTGAATGATATTTTTTTTCTTTTATTATTCCTTAACTTTCTTATTATTTTTACCCCACAAATTTATTTATTTCTATGTTTTTATTCAATAGTTTCACCTATAATAAAAATATGAATCAATTGACGATTTTCCGACTAACAGTTTTTATCCCCACATTTCAATATATCATTACTACAAAACTACAAAATGGAAAACAAGAAGGGTGTTTTATTAAAGCTGGTTGAGTTATATTCCAGAAAGAGAGTACTCTCGTGATCCATATTATTTATTGTAAACAAGAAAACCGTCTTTTATTTATTAGAAAGGGAGTTGATATCAACACTTTGATACATTCTACCTCTACACTTCTTTTCTATCAATAACAGACGAAAATCAAAATCAGTTGAAATTATTTGCGGTTTGTAGTTTCTTTTACCAATTTTGAAAAGTGTTTTGAGTAATGACTATTCATCACAAATAATTTTTAACTTTCCTTTTAAGGGAGTTTCTTTTAAAGTTTATTGTTTATAAAGCAATAATCAAATCACTAAATAAGACCATAAGGCATTGGAACACAGCTTAATACTACATCTTATAAATTTAAGTAGTATTATTTTAAAGTGAAAAGTGCTATAGAAAGTATGAACCTTTTAAAAAAAGTTGCAAACAGAAAAATTATATGTACATACACAAACCAACATCATCAAAATAAACAAAACATAAAATTGAATATGGAATAAAACATTTAATCTTCTTCCTCTTCAGGAACCAAAGCATCAGCAGAATCTAACATTTCTGCCAATTCACCACTCTGACTCATACTCATAATAATATCACAGCCACCAACAAATTCCTTGTTAACGTATAATTGTGGGATGGTTGGCCATTCAGAATACTCTTTAATACCTTCTCTTAGTTCAGGATCTTCTAAAACGTTATAAGCTGCAAACTTCATTGGATCAACACCTTGTTGACCTAAAATTTGAATAGTGGCTCTTGAAAAACCACAGGCTGGTGCTTCTGGTGTACCTTTCATGAATAAAACCACAGGTGCTGAAGAGACAGCTGTATCAATGGCATTTTTTGTATCTTGAGAAATGAATCTGGCAAGGAAAGTTCTTTGTAAGTTGAACGAAGTCACTGGAGTAAATTTTCTAGCAATTGTTGGACGAATCTAAAAGAAATAGTGGTTTTATGGTAGGTGGTTAGTAAGTTAGTAAGCAGGCGCTAAGAAGTGGGGGGATCACAGAGAGCAGTGAATATTTGAAGGCTGTTCGTTATACTTACAAATGCAGAGTCTTGGAAAAGTGTTCTTCTTAACATGTTGATTATGGTTAGGATCTGTGAAACGTAATGCTATATATATACCTCCTATCTATCTACAGATCAAAAAGTGAAGTCTAAGACAAGTTGCTTGTTCTAAATCTTTAAACTCTCCAATTAAATCTCTCTCTATTCAAAAAAAACATTGTTGAAGTTCGGCTATTCTCCGGATTAGAAGGGCGTGGCCCACACACACACACACACACACTGTACCAAACTTTCTTCTGTATCATATCAACTACCTAGTTTTATCCTTTTTTTTAACATATCATTAAAATTTTATTAACTTTTTGATGAAAACATCCTATAATTACAACTATATATAATTTTATGGTATTGATTCAGCCGGAACAGTAGCATCTTCGGTCTTAACAGTTCCGAAACCACCCCCAACATGCGAATCAGGACCATCAGTATCAACGTTGTCACCCTGTCCTGCATTTTCAGTTGCTGTTGACAAATTGTCAGAAGTTTGCAATAACTCAGAAGCACCTTCACTTCCAGGAATATAATTAGGATTGGACTTGTTATGAACTGTGTAATATAATGGACAAGTTTTATTAGTTCTGATGTGTCCCAATGAACCACAAGTTGCACATCTTCTACTGGTGGATTTACCTTTACCAATACCTTTACCTGATATTCTACCTTCACTGTCAATGTTAGCAGCTGTAATACCTGGTGATTTTTTCTTCTTCTTTTCTTGAATTTTTTGCAATTTGGCTAATTCTTCTTCCAACTTCTTCTTAACCTTTTTGTTTTCTTCAGCATCGTTGGTTAACACTAATTTATCGCTCGCCAAGTCCAATGGATCTTCCAGTAGTTTCTTTTGACGTCTTTTAACGTACAGTTCAACAACCTTTGGATCCTTGATGATGTCAACTTTTCTTTGTAAAATACCATAGGAGTCTCTCACCATTCTAGTAATCTTTAAGAATCTTGGATTTTCGCCAATTTCTTCATCAATTTCTTTGTTGGCTTGTGTGAATTGAGCTTTATCATCCAGATCTTCTTGCTTGATACTACGTGGTTTATCAGTACTTCTCTCAGAATGTAACGATGCTTGCTGTTTATACCAAACTTTGGCAATTTCTTCATCATACAATTTCTGTTGAACAGCAACGTTATAAGAATGAGCTGCACTTGACGATGTAGACTTCTTATCTTCCTTTTCTAATGGCTTAGGTGTTGAAACTAAAGAATCATTGCCACCGTTAGTAGCATTTTTGATGAAACCACCTTTCATTGAAGTACGTAAAAATGAAATAGCTTCTCCCTTACCAGATGGATCACCTTCTCCATGGATTTGTAACATTGCTTTACCTTGTGTTGCATTGATAAAGTTTCTAGTGATATTCCATGGCGCAAGTTGAACTGATAAAGATTCATCATTATTAATATCTTTATCCTTCTTTTCTTTAGCAGATTCTTTACTGGCACCATTTTCACCATTCGTAGCATTTTCAGCATTATCGCCTTCCGATTTCTCCTTTTTGAAAAATTCTAAATCTTCAAGTCTTTGTTGGCCAACTTGCATAGATTCCAGAAGTGTAATATCTTCAGGAGTAATCATACTTCTTGTTTCTTCATAATTTGGAAGTTTCTCATTTGCCTTCACTTTCCAATAACCTTGATCGTCACCACTTCTTTGATATTCCATAAATTCTTTTAATCTTTGTCTATTTTGCATGTCATTTTGATCAGGGAAATGATCTGAAACATCCCTAACCAACAATCTTCTCTGTGGACTTGAATTCAAAACTCTGTAAACAATCATCTTCAATCTATTCTTAGAAGTAGATGTGACTTTTCTTGAATGCGGACCTGGAACATCAACAACAGGAAACGTTTGACCCACTGTGAATATATTATTTATTGGTCTCAAAAAGTATTTTTGTGAGGTACCCGCACCTGAACTTCTAATCAACAAGAAATCTGTACTCAATGGATCGTGCTTGAATATGGGAGCTCTTATCATTTGATTGTATAGTGTTGGAACAATACGACCTGGTTCAACAAAACCAAAGTTCCAAAATGGTGATCTATCTTGAACGCCCAAAACATGAGTTTCACCAACTGGCAATTTCGGTCTAACATTATCATCTTCATTCAATTTTCTGTAATAATTAATCAGCTTTGATCCCATACCGAAATTATTCAAAGTGATTGGTTTTTCTTCACTGTATTCTAACAAAAAGAACTGTGCGGAGTCACCTAATGTCAAATCAGTAGATTTCTGGAACAACTCCTTGGTTTCTTTACCTTTATCCTTCTTTCTCTTTCTTTGTTTAGTCTTTGAAAACACCATGATAGTGTTTGGTCTGACAGTAAATTGTGGTCTATGCAATGATCTCGTCACCTTGCTAGTCAACTTGACTTTATAATAAGGTGCCTGCAATCTTAAAGCAGGTAAAGAATGATCGATGTTTAAATTACCGATTGTGGCTCTAATCTTAGATTGATAGTTTTCCTTCAAAATATCGTATTCTCTATCGTTTGATATACTGAATCTCAACTCTATGGCTTTCTCATTTAGTGGGATCGTGGCACTGTTGATTTTCCTAACTTTTTGACGTTCCATCAAATCATCATTAATGAACAACATCTTAGGATCATTCATATCGAGTTTCAAGTTCAACGAGTCAAGACTCAAAACACCTTCGAAGATCATATCATCATCTTCGTCATCCCATCCATCCAAATTGACATCTTCCACTTTCAATCTTTTTGATGATGGAACATTAATTTCACTGTCACTGCAATTGATGATCAAATCGTCATCCCAATCGGCGGTAGACAAAACTATATCTTTGTCGTATGACTTGATGGTTTCCGTTGGCTTCTTACGCTTTATATGTGGAGGTTGAATTCCTATGACATCCTGTTCTGTTATTTCAACGATTCTCTGCTGTGTATTTGTTTGCTGTTGTTGTTTTATCGTTTTCTGTTGTTGGCCTTGCTGGTGTTGCTCTTCTTTCAATTGATTTTGTTTGTTAGACATTCTAAACATTTTTCTTGTATCCGTTTGGAACTCGAAATGAAGAGTCGATGGAAGTAAAGGAGTTAGCACCGGAGGTGGTTCATGGTAAGAAAAGTCAAGTGGAATGATAGGGAATAACGATTGCATTTTTAAAGACTTTCCCTTTTTAAATGTAGGGTAGTAAATCTTTAGAAGTTTTTCTTTCTGTTTCTTTTCTCTTTCGAGCTTCTCTAACTTTAGCTTTTCTTTGAGTTTAGCTTGGAGCTTTTTCTTTGATTCTTCATTTTCATCGTCGTCATCATCATCGTCATCATCATCATCTTCGCCCTCACCATCAGATGACGAAACCTCTATATCATCTTCATCTATTAATTTTGATTTTCCATTTTCTCCATTTTCTCCATTTTCTTTATCTGTTTGATGTTGCATTTGAAATCCTAGGTCATCATCTTCATCGTGATCATCCATTAATGCATTTCCATGAGCAAAATCCAAATCTGATAACCCAACATTTGTCTCTCCACCTCCAGGAACAGAGAATAACCCGATTGGAATGGTATCTGCAGCCTCGTCTTCATCGACACCTTGCATCGCTTCTTGCTGTAACTCTTTCATTAGATCATCTTCACTTTCAGCATCATCTTCAGCATCACCATCGTCATTTGCGTCATCATTGTCTTCGCCATTCTTACTTTCAAGTGACTCTTCTTCTGCTAGTTCTTCTTCATCACTGAAATCAAGGGCATTCTCAGCATGCAATGTAGAGCCATCAAACATTGCATCTAGGTTATTGAGACCTATTTGCCCATTTAAAGCAACATCGAAATCCTCATCATCCACGTTCATTGCGAATTATTGTGGGGGTCTATGGGTTTCAATTGTGCAATATGGTTTTTTTCTATATACACTTCCAAAGATTGATACATAGCTCTATGGTTCTTTTCATACCATCAGATCTAAGATGTAAATACTACAAAGAGTACGTGATATATATCGACGGTCCTTTGTTATTCGATCGACTTATAATCAAAACTTTTAGGAAAAAACACGACTGTCGTCGATTGACGCAGACCTTTCCAAATCATTCTATCAACCCGTCGTCTGTTACTCATGATAAGTTCTAGCCTTTTATCTACATCCAAATCGATAAATATAGAAGCATAATATACGATATTAACTCTGACAACCAACCAGTCAAGATCTTATACCATTTCAAACTTAACAAATGCTTCCTCTCAAGCGTGCCGTTCATGAACCAATTTTTTCCTCAAAGAGATTCATATCCGTTATCCCACCAGTCCAAGTTGGAAACTTGCTTAAGAAGGCCAACGACACTCTAATCCCATTGGATTCATCATGGTACATGCCAAATGTTCCTATGAATGGATACCATGAATTTATGAAGCAAAGATTCAATGAAAAGTCTGTTTTTTTTGATATAGATGTAATCAGTGATAGATCCAGCCCATACCCACACATGCTACCATCCAAAGAACAATTTGAACAACAAGTTGGCCAACTTGGTATCAAAAACGATTCTACATTGTTGATATATGACCAACAAGGGATATTCAGTGCTTGCAGAGCAGCCTGGATGTTTGAAATTTTTGGACATGATTCTGATAAGATCCACATCTTGAATACCTATCCCGCATACATGCAAGCGTTTGCCGACCATAATTTAGCTCAACAAGTTTTATCATTGAACATTGTAGGTGACAAGAATTTGGTGACAGCTCCATCTCAACACGAGCCAACTAAGTATGTAGCTTCCTTTGATAAGGGTAAAGTCGTTAGTTTTGAAGAATTGATTGATTTAGTTAAGGCTGATAAAATTGGCTCAGAATACACATTGATTGATGCTAGATCCAACGATAGATTTATTGGTGAAGCACCAGAGCCAAGACCAGGCTTATCATCAGGACATATCAAGAATGCCATCAACTTACCATTCACTGACTTGCTAACCCCTTCTAAATCTTTCCTATCTTCTATGTCTATCATAAAGAAAGCACAACAATTAGACATAGACGACTCGAAACCTATTATCGTCATGTGTGGTACCGCTGTCACTGCTTGTGTCGTTAGAACCGGTTTACAAATCGCTGGTTTTGACTCTGATAATATTGCAGTCTATGATGGTTCGTGGACTGAATGGGCCCAAAGAGCTGAAGATTTAATCGTTAAGGATATTTAGCTAAGTTGTCATCAAAATAATTGTCATAAATAATAATATACATAAACGTACAGAATATTAATAAAGCAAATTTCTTTCTTTTGTTTCTCAAAAATTGAAATCTATTTTTTTGTAATCTACATTACCGAAAATTTCTTTCAGCCAATCAACTATATTCACCCACGACAAGTAGCCTTCTTCTTCCTTATAGTTGAGTAACTTGATTTCAAACATTTGTATAATCTGTTGAAACTTCAACAGGTCTCCAGACTCCAGTAAGTCCAGCATGAAATCATTGAAAAGGTTCAAGTCCATTGCATCAACACCCTCTTTATCAGTGATTGTGTACTCAAACCACTGTATAAGTTTTTCTTTTAATAAACCAAACTCGTTTAATCCGATTTGTTGAAAATGTAACGTTGTTTTAGATCTAACTAAATTCATACTGATCAGCACCGGATGCTCATTAAATTCAATGGGTTGTCTTTTCTTCGTTGGTGACAAAAGATTGGAAATATCATTCTTACCCAACTTGCGCTTTTTAGGTGATTCTGATCTTCTAGAGTATTCCCTTCTATGAAGTTCTCTCCGTAGCTCTTCTTGGATATCTGAGGGAAGTTCATCAAATATTTCCCAGTCAATTTGGCTCTCTGGAACTTCGTATATCTTAGTATCAGGTCGCTTAATAGGAAAAACTCTTTCCTTCAGTTGTTGAAGTTTTAATGGCATTTTTTCATTGACTGCAGTTTGCTTCTTGGACAAGACCATAAATTTATCTTCTCTTTTTATATCAGCATCTGGCTTAACCAAAGAGATTTTTGACTTACTAAGTTTCCCAAATGGCAAAGTCATTTGATTAGAATCAACCTTTTTGATAGACTTTTCATCATCATCACTAACTAGTTTAGTAATACTGATCGAAACACCCCGCAACTCTTTTGCTTCAACGTTTAGCAACCTTGAAAGATACTTTAATTCACTGCTGATCAACCCAGGTTCTCTAGTAAAGGTTCCAAACTTAGACGTTTTAGATACAAAATCACAATGACCCATACCAAGATACTTTGCAGGTACTATAGGTGCTGTCGGATGCCTCTTTGCCAATTTCAAAGTAATGCTGGAGCCAACCATACGAACCTTCACCAACCTTTTGTTCATTTCCTTTGCAAGTCTTTCAAAAAATTCCTCTACTTGGATATGTGTATCAAATCTAATCCCCCAATTGAGATCAATCGATATGGACCTCCTTGCAAACTTATTAGGATCAGACATTATATCTATCGAAGTATCATCAATACCCCTAACATACTCGTAAATAGTTGTCCCTGTTTTGGGACCAAATATCGTCATCAACTTATCTTTAGGAACCGCTAGTAGACTTGATAAGTTAACATTGGTCTGTTTCAATTCGGTTTCCAGTTTAGTACATATTTGTGGCCCAATGCCCGGTAGTTGCTTGAATGGGACATCTTTCAAAAACTCAGAAATTTGTTTTTTGTCAAGATAATAGATACCATTTGGTTTCGCTTTCTTCAAACTTAGTTTGGCTAAGAGCACGTTTGGTCCACAACCACAACTCACTGAACATTTAGTATTTTCCAAAACTTGCCTTTTGATATCTTTCATAATCTCCATGGGATGTTTTGTTAAAGAAAGGGAAGTAACATCAATCAATGCTTCATCAATAGAAACTGGTGATATGGAATCAATTTTAAAAGACAATATAGTATTGTAAAATGAATTAGAGATTGTTTCATAAGCATCAAAATCATAGTCTAGACAAATCAAATCAGGGCATAGTTTCTTTCCATTTTTCAACCACATACCATTTTTACAGCCTTTTGATCTAGCGATGTAATTACAAGACGCCATATCAGATCCACCTCCACCATGTGCGACACAGATTGGATATTTGTTGATGTCAATTGGAGGTTTATGATTAAGAGCTGAAACCGTGGCAAAAAAGCAATCAAAGTCAACGTGGATTATGGTTCTATGAGCTGATTGGCTATTAACTGGACTTTCCAGTCGACGTTGTTGCAGTATTTTAATTGCTTTATATAGGAATTCAGACCTTAGATCAGATTTCCAGGTATTCAAATGATGAAGTCTTGATTTGGCAAAAAATTCATTAAGAAAATTAGGATGTTTGGCATCCATATGAACAGGGACTTCATCCTGTTTATTCAAATTGTCTGGGGGATCTGTAGCTTGTGAAATTTGAGAAATGTTATAATCTTCATCTTTATCATTATAGTCATTTTCTTGTTCTGCCACTTGGTTTAATTGATCTGTTTTCTTAAAATTGAGTTCCACCTGTCCATAATCATTGTTGATCAACATATAATCATACCAAGGTAACAATTTCCCAGCTTGTATACTTTCCAATAGCCAGGAGGGTTTAACAACTTTATAATTTCTAAACTCTATTTTCTTCCTAGGTGTTAAATTCTCAGCAATGATATGAGTGGCATTGCCCTTTGCACCCAAGAAATGCAAAAACACACCACCATGTAGGATAATCATCTTATGCAACTGTCTAATATCAGGATCAGTCTTTCCATTGACATGAATTATACAGTCTTTGAAAATAGGTGGATACTCTTGATTACGTGCATTCTTGATGAATTCAACGTACTCCAAATCTTGCTCCTGCTGTTTGAGTTGTTTGTTATGAAAGTATGTACGATAATCACCAAATTCTAACTGTTGGTCGTTGTATTCCATTGCAGAAAACTCCTCTCTATCTTGATCTGCCATCTTTATGAAACTTTGATCTTTAATCAGGTTTGAAGTCTCTGAACTAAATTCATGGATCGCCGTTGCTGATTTTGTATTGTCATCGAATGAGTCCCAGATAGATGAAGTTTTATTTATTTTTGAAGTTTTTGGCTCTGATTTCAAAACTCCACCAACAATACTAGGTTTTTCGGTTCTTGCCTTTTTTGAATTCTCTTGACTGAGCTTATTCACGAATGATATGAATTGAGAGTCGTCCATGGACCCCCAATCGTCCTCTGACACAGAAATCACCAAAGGGTTGGTCTTTTCTGTCAAACGATTATCAACTAAACCTTTTTTGGGTATCTCATCCGTTTCTCTATTCTCGGTTTTATTGGTTTGATCTCTTTGTTGCAACAAGTTGATAACCGAGGAATCATCCATGGAACCCCAATCTTGTGAAGTAGTGTTGTCTGAAGCATCCATACTAGGTATAAATTTAACACATCTGACACAGTTCACGCTCAACTTCAATATCTTATTGCATTAAAAATTTCAACAAATCAATAAAGTGCCTGATATATAGACAAAAGTATCTAAATTAAACCCCCGAATTGGACTTGAGAAAATAACTCCATTGGTCTAAATCCTTAAAATTCGTATCCGTTTTGGTTTGAAGAGGCGTTGATCGCGTCGGTAGAGTTCCCAACCGATGGGCCGACCCCTGAGTTTGTCTCTATATGAAAATAGCTTGATATCCGTCTCTTCTCTAATCTAACCCAATTAAAAGACAAGAGCAACTACCAGAAATTGATTCAACCATCTAAAAACCAATTGAGCCCCTCAATCATAACAAAACAATGAGTTTAGGTACCTGCTGTATTACAACCAACCTTCACGGTATGTACATCCAAACAGTGGAACTTCCCCCAACCCTTGTCCTATTTTTTCAATGGCAAATGAACATTATTAATAATGAATACTAACAGAGACAATCATCAATCTTTGAAACAGAAGGTAAGACCACCGGTATCCTTACCGAAATTGACGGTTATAAAGTTTACCAAACCGGTGAAAAATCAGACAAAATATTGGTAATCCTGACTGATATCTATGGTTATGACTACATCAACACAAACTTAGTCGCTGATGAGCTTGCCAGAACAACCGGTTTTTTTGTTGTCATTCCAGACATTCTTAAAGGTGACCCAGCCATTGCTAATGTTACAAACTTACAAGAATGGTTTGTTAATCACCAAGCTTCTGAAACAACAGAAATCGTTAATGGTTTCCTATCAGTTTTGAAGAAAACCATGGATCCAAAATTCTTGGTTGGTGTTGGACACTGTTACGGTGGCAAATTCGTTGTCCAAAACTTATCCAAAAATGGTTTATTTGACGCTGGTGCTGTTGCACACCCATCATTATTAGAAGTTGAAGAGATTGAAGCTATCAGTAAACCACTGTTAATTTCCTGTGCTGAAACTGATTCTATCTTCTCACCAGAATTGAAAACCAAAACTGAGGTAATTTTGAAAAAGAATGGTGTTAGACACCAAATTGATTTATTCAGTGGTGTTGTCCATGGTTTTGCCGTTAGAGGTGATGTCTCACAACCTATTGTTACATATGCTAAGGAAAAAGTTCTCATTGATCAAGCTTATTGGTTTAAACATTTGGCTCCAAAAGCATAATTTAGTTTTGTTTTGTGCTTTTTGTTTGATTTAGAATGTTTTAGAAACTTGATCAATGACCAATGCTACTTCTTCTTTTGCTTTGAATTTTCTTTTGTTTTTTTATTTACAACTACTGAACTTTATTATACATTTCTATATATAAATGTTATTTTTAACGACTCGATAGGATTATAAAGGCCTTTATTTTGAAGCTAAACTGTATATGTACACAATCTCTTGACCATCTAAAAAATCAATTAATATTAAATTATTTTAATAAATATGATTTAAAAACAAGTAAAAGAGAATCATTTATTAAATTTAAAGAAATATTAAATTTAATAAACAATAGCGTTGCAAAAAGTAAAATGAATATAAGAATATAAATATAATATTGTCTTTTTTGTTTTTGTTTTAGATGAAACAAAAAAACTTAAAAAAACTAAAGAAAAGTATATGGATAAAAAGCACAAAAAACAAAACAACAAGAACAAACAAAAAAAATAAAACGTCCAGCACAAAATATAAAAAAAATAAAAAAAAAAACAGTAAACCAACCAATATAAAACAAATATACAATAACTATATAACTAATAATATATATGAAAAGCCAAACAAGATGAAGAAAATAAAGAAACTAAAACACAAATAGAACCGAAAAAATCAAAACAAGACCTATAACAAATCTCTTCTTTTGTACCCATAGTTATAACCACTTTGGGAGTTGTTAATACTGCTGTTCATACCAAAGCTTGTCGAACTGTTGTTTTGTAATCTTGCAGTAGAAGAACTATTGTTGTTATTGTTTGTGTTGAATAAGGAAGTTCTGTTAGATTCAACGTCATCTTCCCCAACAGCAAATGGATTTATTGTTTCAGAACGCAATGAATCACTGTGTTTAGTTGCTTGTTCTGGACTTTGCAAGATATTTGGGCTGTTCAAAGAGCCATTATCGGTCAGCATTGAGTTTCTATCATGACCTCTCATGGCAGTGGCCCCTAAAGCGGCTAATTCATATTCAACTTTATCGTCATCGTTTGCCTTTGGAATAAAAGCTAATCTATCATCCTTAATTGGTTCGTATCTTGTATCTGGGTTCTTACGAATCATGGCTAAAGTACAAGTGACAATAGTGAAGATCAATAAAATTAAAGCAAACACAGCGTTTAAAACAAAGTAAACAACGGCTGCAATGGATGAGACAACTGCTGGTTGCCGGAAAATGTTTGAGAAAAACAAGTAGAAGATGGCGTTGACAACGTTGATAACACTAATGAAAATGTTGAAAATGTTTGTTCTTTTATCCATAAATGGTCTTTTCCAAATCAAAGCTGCACAATATAGAATTTCCATGGCGAAAACAATAACAGCACAAACTTTACCATTGTTTTGTAGCACGGCAATCAACAAAGCTCTCACAAATAAGTAGAACAAGTGAATTGCAACCCAATAGTACATGTGGGCCTTATATTGAGCGTATAAGAAACCAAACTTGTTTAAAACCTTTTCTTCACCAAATAATAAGTAAGCAGGGTTTCTGTATTCTCTAATTGATTTTGAACCAGTCATTAAGATTCTAACAGTAGCAGAAATCATTAAAATCATGGCAACAAGAATGATACCAGCGGCAAGAACAATACAACCTGGGGAATCATATCTAGTAAATTGCCAGATACATAAAAGGGTTAAAGTTGGGAAAGTGATGTTGAATAATCTGTATAATGAACCTTTTATAATAGATCTCCAATGACTTCTGAATGAAACTAACTTGGTATCCTTGAGGGCACCAGAAAGGACTAATAATTCACAAACAGCTTTAAACATTGATGCCAAAACTAATAAGATGAAACCGGCAAACAAGAAGAAGATGATACCAGTCATGAACATATTTGAAATTTCAATATCGGACAAATACGCAACTCTTTGTATACCTCTTAAAACCAAGGTTTTAGAGTTAACTTCGTCTTCGTTAGTGGTATACAAACTGGAATCTTCTAAAACATCACCTAAATCATTAGCAGATTCAACAGTGATTCTTTTAGTTAGCTTATGCAACATCTTTTGAACAGAAATAGAGATAACAGATTTATTGGCCAAAATAGAAGTGACATCACCACCTGTAGCTTGAACATACCAGAAAATCATATCTTGCATGAATTTAACTTTGATAATACCAATTGACCATTGGAAATTTTGGGCCCAAGATGCAGCGATAGGAGGCACTTTAGCAACACCCATCATAGAGGTGATAGCCAAGTTTTGGAAGTAAATGAACAAAGAGGCAGCATTGGAAGCAATGTGAGCAGCAGTAGCGGAATGTCCCAAGATGGAAACAAACGAGGAGACAACCAAACCGAAGCCAGAAACGATGGCTATTGGCCAACCGGCGTATCTAGTTTGAACAGTCTTACCATTCGATAAGACAGCTTGGACACAAGCCAATGGAGTTTCAGAGTCGGTATCATCAGATGAATAGACGACAATTTTGACGTAAGCATCAAGGTCAGGAATAGTGTAAGCAATACCTGGAATTTGACTGGTAAGATCATTGTCAAGAGTATACGTACCCGCAACGTTCAACTTACCAGAAGTGATTGGACAAACGGTTGCATAATCTAAATCACATAAAGAAATGGTACCTTCGTAGACGTTTAATCCGTAGACAATCAAAGAATAAGTTGCCTTAATGTTACCATTGATCAAAGATGTACCATCAATATCAAAGACAGCAGTACTGTTATCTGGATAAAAAACAATGTCAAAGTAAGAACTTGAAAATTCCGAATTTTCCATACATGTTAACAAGGATGATGATTTGATGAGTCTTTGAGCATTGGATAGTTGTGTGAAAGACAACAAAGATATTATAAAACTAAAATAATGTATTAATTGCATTTTTTATTTGGGAGTTATATGATATGATATGATATGTGACTCGGAAAAATGAGGAGTTGGATGATATACTAGTATAACACTTTGCAAATGACAGACAAAGCAAATAGATCGGTAGGGTATCAATTATTGATAGATGAGGATGAAATGGGTATTTTTAATCTACCGAGATGAGCAAAGAAAAGGTGTAAAATGATCTAGAGATCAAGATCAAAATAAAGCACAAAAGATTGAGTGTTTTATTTTGTTTCAGTAGAATATTGGGAAGCTGATCAGGCAAGACGATCTTTGCACGAAATAAAAAATACCAAGTAAAAAAAAAAGAAAACTTTAGGGTATATATTTGTTGTTATTGCTGTTGCAAAAAAGGTGAAGTTGGGATGTGAAAGATGGACTTATAAGTGAACCAAAGTGGACAAGGGAAAGGGAAAATTGATGAGTAAAAAGGATAAGGGCTTGATTATAAAAAAAGAACAAAAGAAGAAAAGACAATTGTAATATTATTTTCAGACCTTTTTTGTACAGTTGCGATAAAGATCGGAAAATGATGTCTGTTTTCTATTTTTAGTTTTTTTTCTCTTTTCTGATAAAAATTTGGTTGGGATTTGTTTTATTTTTCTTTTGTTTTGTTAATAAACTTCAGCCTGTGAAAGGAGGCGCAGTGTATGTAGATTGTGGCTTGTGGTGGAGATTAAGTTAAGGTGGCGACAAGACTTGTGTTGTGAAGTGGTATTTATTTAAATAAATACTAATACTCCCGCGCGGGAACTGCATTTATGAGGTGTGTGGGTGGGTATTTATCCTATTTATCCTGTTGTTACGTGTTAGTGGGTGAAGTCACTGTATTAGTTAGTATGGTTGCTATTTCACAACCACAACTTGTGTCAAATTGTTTGCTCTTTTGCACTGCCCAGTTATTTAACTCTCATCGTCATTCATTCGAGGACGAGGGAAACCTATATAAATCGTACTTTTTTGTGGGGGTAGCCGCAAAAGTTGGCAAGAGATAGAAGGTGATGTGATGTCTCATCTTATCCAGTGATTTAATAAGTGCATTTCCACCCACCAATTGAATTCAAAAATAACTACTAAAGCTTCACTTAAAACGGCTTTAACTGAATACGGTTCTTTTTATGTTCTCCGTTAAAAGATATCATATTCCAAGAATTTTTTAAAAAATGTAGCAACTTTGCTAAAAAAAAAAAATTACAGCTTCACATAAATCTCTATATATTCTTGCTTCTTTTTCATTTTCATCGATATATAAAGTCACCAATTATCATTCTCTTAGTTTTTTATCTATAATTTTATCTTTTTATAATCGGGTAAAAGATATAATAATAATTAAACAAAAAATTAACTAACGCAAAAATGACTCTATCAAAGCACATTGACTCAGATGCTCTTGAATCCAGAATATTAACAGCATCTGATTCTACATCTTCATCAACCCCAAAGGATCTACTTTTACATTTCATGAAAGCAAAGCAAGATTTCCAACAACAATCCAGTCGTAAATCTCCAGATTCCAAAATCATTGCCAAGTTTTCAGGTGTTCAAAATAAGTACAAATTGCCTGAAGAAGGCATGGATTCTAGAATGGTTTATGATTTATTGCATGATGATCTATCATTAGACGGTAATACCACTTTAAATTTGGCATCTTTTGTCAATGTTCACGTTGGTAAAGACGCCGAAACTTTAATAATGGAGAATTTAACTAAAAATTTGGCTGATAACGATGAGTACCCAATGCTACTATCCATTCAGGACAACTGTGTTTCAATCTTGGCTGATATGTGGAATGCTCCACAAACAAAGAACGAAAACGGTGAGATGAAAAACACAGCCATTGGAACTGCATGTACGGGTTCTTCCGAGGCTATCATGTTGGGTGGTTTGGCTATGAAGAAAAATTGGCAAAGAAAAAGAAGAGAAAAAGGTTTGGATACCCATAATCCTAATATCTTGATGGCTTCTTGTGCACAGGTTGCATTAGAAAAATTTGCCCGTTATTTTGATGTTGATGCTAGAATTGTTCCATGTTCACCTGAAGATTTCTTAATTGATACTAATTTCATCAAACAAAACTTGGATGAAAATACTATTGGTATTTTCGGTATTTTAGGTTCTACTTATACAGGTGGATTTGAAAACATTAAAAAAATTCATGATATCTTGGATGAATACGAGAACGAGACCGGTAATTATGTTCCACTTCACGTTGATGGTGCTTCAGGTGCTATGATTGCCCCAATTGTGTATCCTGAATTAGTCTGGGATTTTAAATTACCTCGTGTGGTTTCTATCAGTACATCAGGTCATAAATTCGGTTTTACCACTGCTGGTTTAGGTTGGGTTGTTTTCAGAGATAGAAATTGGTTACCTACCGAGTTGAAATTCAAATTACATTACCTTGGTGGGTTGGAGGAATCTTTCAATTTGAATTTCTCAAGACCAGGATTCCCTGTTATTCATCAATACTTTAACTTTTTAAATTTAGGTAAAAAGGGATATTTCGAAATTTATGACAACTGCTTAACAAATGCCAGAATCCTCTCCAGATTCTTGGAGGAAACCAAGTATTTCACTTGTATTTCTAACATTCATTTACCTATTGGATCTAAAACAAGGGGTGAAAAATCCAAACCAGTGTTCTCTGAACCAAGTCTTAACGATCATGCAGCTTATAACAATGCATTACCAGTGGTTTCTTTCCAATTGACCAAAGAATTCCAAAGTTTATACCCAGAAATCCCACAAGCAATGGTTTCTAAATTGCTAAGAAACAGAAAATGGATTGTTCCAAATTATGCACTTCCAAAAACTTCAATTGAGGATCCACACATTAACAATGAAATTCTTAGAGTTGTTGTTGGTTATAATTTAACATCCCAATTATTTGATAAATTAATGCATGATACTGTGCAAGTTGTTGAAGTTTTAACGAGATCAACGGAATTGGTGAGAGAGAACTTGGAGCAAGTTAAACGTTCTGTTAAGAAAGGTGGACTGGAAGACGCTGAAGAAGTCGGTGATGAAATGATTTATAACATGTTGTTGAGTATCGCTAATGATGGTAACCAAGAGTTGATCAAAATGAAGGAACTTGATATTAGTGATAAGAAGCATGATTCGTTTAGAGGTACTTGTTGATTTTTTTATCAACAAATTTACCTTTTCTTGTATAGGTTTTTTTATATTTTTTTTTTTTTTTTTTTTTGCTTTTTGTTTCTTTATGTGTTGCATGCCTTCTATACGCTACCAAAGAGTTATTATTTTATTTTTTTTCTAGTTTTTTTCTTGAATTTTAAAATTTATGCTATAGTAGTTTATGATAAAAGATCATAGTAAATTAAACGTATTAGAATATTTATTTGAAAGTTAAGTTATAAAATCCTACCAACTTTTCTTTTTGCGTCGCTCATTTTTTGACCACTATGATCAACTTGATCGCTCAAACCATTCAACAAATCATTTTGAATACTCAATTCCTCATTAATAGCAGTACCTATTTGTCTTTGTCTCTGGATGATTGATCTAAGACCTTCTAAATCTTGATCCTGTCTCTGCATCATCAACTGCTGTTGTTGTAGTAATTCAACGTTATCCAATCTTTTTGTAAATTCTGTTTCTTTAGGCTTACCTAACGTTCTTCTTGATGAAGTACTAGTTTTAAATAATTCTACTTGTTGTTGAGACTGATTCAATGGTCGTCTTGCAAAGTTGTTTTGCGCTGCCGATAAACCTGTTGATAAAGTAGTTAATTCCTCGTATTCTCGTATTTGTTGATTAAGCAAATTGGTCCGTCTTTGAAGCTCACCTTTTCCCAATTCTTGCGTCTTGGATATGTATTCCTGTAATACATCAATACGTAACTTGGATGACTTTAATGATTTTCTACAGTCCACAATGTTGGCATTGGAAAACATTTTGGATCGAACATCCTGCAACAATGACTTCAAATCTCGTAGGTTATCCATCCATTTCTGAGGGGAATCTATTTCATTAATCAGGCTAGCCTTATTCAATCTTTCATTTTTCTCCTTGAACCCTTCAATTGATAATTCGGCAAACACAGATTTAGGCAAATTGAGGAAATTAAGAACCGTCGTGTTTGTTCTTAGTTTGTTATCGTTCAATACACCAGATAAAAAGTCGGACAAACCAGACATTCTTTCATCAGCTATCTTTTCATTGTTTTTGTAAAGGGTTGTGTATTTAGAAGGTAAACTATATGGTATTGATTCGTTTAATTCAAGTTCCAAAGCTTTTTTAAAGTTGATAAAGTCACTGAATCTTTTACTCACTTTGTAAACGTCTTTTGAGTTGGTTGAAGGTTTGATTTCAATGTTGTACAATAAGTAATCGCTCAAAGCAGTTGTTGATGGAATCGTTACGTCAACCATGGTGCGTCTTATGCCGACTAGCTTGTGTATATATGCTTGTGTGTATTAGTTGGTACATAACGAGATAGAAAAGAAAAGCTTATTCCTTGAAGCAACTTTATAACGTTTGTTTTGAATTATTACTTTATATGAATGCAAATTCAAGTGCTACTTTTTTTTTTTGGCTTTACGTGCGTTTACAAATGAGCCAAAGGATCAAAAATGATACTTTGAAGAATGTGAATAAAGGGTAAAGACACTTGACTCATTTTGTTTGTTGAGTCTGTTTAAAGTGACACTCTTCAGTTATTTTGCCCGTCTTCTATTAAAGTATGAACACTCACTTTCCCCTTATTTTATCAAGTTTCTAAACAGTTGAGTTATGAGATGTGCCGTTTACCCACTTCAATGTTTGAAGGCAGAGATGAGTGTTAGAAAAATGCTTGTTTATGCATTTTCTCTTTGGGAAATGTTTACATCCTTGAACATTTTAATTTGTTTTATAACTTGAACGCATTATTGAACGTAATATACAACACCAAGTAGTTGCTCTTTTAGTACTTTGAAATGATAGAACGACACCTATTTATTGAAGACGAACGTTTGCTCCTAACAGAAAAGGCTATTATGTAATCTCTCGCTTTCGATCAAGTCTTTGGGTACAATTTTATGAACTACATGTGATCTTAGTACTCAGATTTATAACTTTGCAAAAGATGTTAATGTAAGAGACAACTAGAATAGAGATCAACTTTACCCATATATATATATATAGACATACAATATAAACCCAGCTGTTCTTGTAGGTAATTAAAAAGTCTCCTTCACAGAATCATGAGTAAACAATATATTTCAACAGCAGTGGTTGGTAATGCACATAAATCAGACATACTAGACGTTGCAATCACGAAAGAATTTACAATTACTTGTTCAGCAGATGGATTCCTTAAATTATGGATCTACGATTCATCAGATAAAACTTTGAATTACGAAAAATTGGTGGATAAGTTAGGTTTACATCATGTTACAGCTTTTGAAGATACCATCAAAGAACAACGCATACTTCTTATTTCCACCGTTTCCTTCAGTGGGAGATGCTATCTTTTCAAATACGATAGAAACTGCAATACCTTGAACACAATTACTGATTTACCAAAAGAATTGGAAAATTTAAAGACTTCATTCTGGGCTAACAAGTTTGCAAAAGATCCCCTTGGAGAATGCCATGTTTTTGCATCAACTTTAACATCTGGACAAACCCAAGTGTATGATCTAAGTTTCCCATCAGGAGAAGACATTACGGAAGCTGAAATATCGGAAATGGCACCAACCTTCAAATATCGTGGGTCTACACCATCAAAGGATAGTTCATTTGCCACCACTATAGACATCGATCCAGTTAAGAAAAGGATCGCTGTGGGACATCAAAATGGTACTGTTTACTTGTTCGACGCCGAATACTTGAAACCGCTGTACGAGTTTGAATCATACGGATTAAAGAAAAACACTGCCTCTAGTTCATTATCAACTGTTAGATCAGTTAAATTTTCTCCTGCTGGTAAGTTACTTGCTGTGGCCAGAGACTCTGGTTCGTACGGTACAATTACTTTGTACGATGTGAAATACGGTGAAACTATTGGTAGTTTAACATCAGCAACACATTCATCAAACGTTGGTATTGGTGGTTATGCACATGACAACTGGTGTCTTACTGTGTCGTTTAATGATGACGGTACTTTGTTAGCAAGTGGTGGATTAGACGATAAGATTAGAATTTGGAACGTGGAGACAAAACAAAGAGAGTCAACCATTGGAATCAGTAAGACCGATGTTAGTGATACAGTGTTGAATAATAGCAATCAGTTGGATAATGCCACATGTTGTTCATTGAGTTTTATTAAGAAAGGTTTGATTACTGGCGAAGGTGACAATGATGGGTTAGTTGTTGTTGGGTTTGATCGTGCTATAAGATGGTACAGAGAGGCAGGTGGTCTATAAGTACAGATAAAATGGAAGTATGTAATTGATCAAATTATACATTCGTATGTGTAAAATAAATATGAAAAACTGCAGAATATATATAAAGATATATATCTATATATAAATAATTAATTCTTCATAACAGTCATTAAAGCAAAAGACTGAGGAGGGTTTCTAATCTTGCATATCATCATCCATCCCACCCCCTAACTGTGTTAGGCAATTGTTATTATCCAATTCTTCAGATTCGTCGGCATCTTCTTCGTATTCTTCCTCCAAAGCTTCGGTATTCACATAAGGCAATGGTGAATGATAGTCGTAGTTTTGATAGAAAGACGATTCTTGCTGGATACCAAAAAATGGAGTCGATGGTCCAAATAATCCAGCTCTAAATGGGACAGGTGTTCCATACCTAGTAAAAGATTCTTCACTTTGATTGTCACTGCTCAACTTCATCTTTTTCTGAGGTGATGCCTGACGAGATGAATCGTCAGGTGCAATGAGTATCCTACTATCGTCGCTCAATCTTTCAAACAACTTTAAAATGTGATTTTTCTTCATATTCTTAAACTGCTTGGTTTTAACTAACTTACCCCAGTTTTCAAATATAACAGATTCGCAATTAAACCTTAAAATTGAATTTTCTAAAAACAATGAAACTTCCCAAACTTTCAAAATATTATTCATTCTAAAACCATCCGAATACACTCTATTCAAAACCAGTGATTTCAAATCTATTAGATCGTATAATTCGGATAACAATAACAAGCCAGTAAGTGCATCAATGGAACATGTTTCGACAGAGTTAGTGTAAAAAAATTCAACCAATTTTAGTACACATTCATAAGGTTCCATTAAGAAAAGTTCGTTTGTTTGGCTTTCAGTCATCCCACTCTGGTACAGTTTCTTGAAATACGGCCACCTTGTCATTAGTATCAATTTATGCACTTTAATAGGTTCACTTCTTTTGTATTCTTCACCGTCCACTGGCCTTGTAGCTGAATTCACTGCCACTATTTGAAAATCAGTGAATTCCTCTTTTTTATACATGTTATAAAACTGTGTAAGTGTCGTTCCGTTATCGGTATCATCTGCAACTCTGCTAGAAATGCCTAAATTGGGTAAGGAAATTTTAATCAAATGTGAAAGTTTGTAATCAAATGAAGTATCATTCGTTTCAGGAGTTAGAGGGTACCCCAACATGCATAAATGATCATCATATACAAAAAAATGTTTCCATCTATAATTAACTAACAGCTGGAAGTTCCCATATATCAATGGAAAATATTTCAAAGTTTGTAAATCAAATATTCCAATTGATGGTTTAACATTTTCTTGATCCAATGACCAATGTGATGTAAATATATCCAAGATCATATATTTTGATATTTTCAAATAAAAATGATTTCCAGTTAAGAGTTTTGGCATATTACTCAGTCTCAACTCACCAATTACACTATTCTCCAAATCAAAAGTTGATATTTTCTTAACATGATTCATCTGTTTAGATAGCCCACCAAATGACCAAATCTTGTTATCTGATTCGTATATAAAGTGGTCAAATCTACTCACAAATTTTCTTTTATCCCACTTCCCACTTTTAAAATCAAAACAGAACAATTCATCGATTGGTTCTTCTTTGATTGAGTTGTTATATCCACCACTGATATAGACTTTTGATTTATCCGTTGACATACATATCGAATGTCTCGATATCGACCCTGGTTGGTTCACTGTTGATGGATGTTGGAATGGAATAGACCATGAATCTTCAGCAATATCGTACACTAATATCTGTGAGTTCTTAAACAATGCATTTTTCAAGCTTGAACTTGTATTTTGTTGGAAAACGTCATCAACAGGTAGTCCTCCATAAATTAGTACTTTCCCCCTTGATAACGAAGTACATGAGTGGCCTTCTCTGAAAATTCCGCTTCTCCTTGGTAATAACCACTTGTTTGTCGCTAGATCCATTATATATATATGGTCATCTATAATATCGTCTTGGTCAAAACCACCAAATAAGAACAGTAGGTTGAGTTCTGGGTCGATACAAAGGGAAGATTGTAGTCTGTATAAAGGTGCCTCATCGTTCAATAAAATCGGTGATAAATCCGTTTGTCTCAATTCTTGATCACTGTTTGGAGTGAAGGCCGGTGCCAGAGTCATTTCCGACATACTTGTAATATGTTTGGCTTCAATTTGGGTTCTATATTGTATACAAAAGGGCTAAAACATACAATATATATAGTTTTCAGTATGTAAACAAAGATAAGATCTTCTGATACATTTGGATATTTTTTGGTGAAGATATAAATTTCCAATGTGAGGCAAAGGCTGTGCTAGATTGGTTTTATAAAAAAAAAAAAACCCCAGTACGAGAAGCAGTCTGGGGTAAAAAATTACTTTAAACGTATATGATGGCCAGAACAGTTGATGTTACCCTAGAGGTGTCACGTTAGTTAGCATCTGGGAAAGGCCCTGACTGTCTTTAAGTTTTTTTTAAACAAAGCACGTTGGTGTAGTAGATTTGTAAAACCAGTAACTACTTATATGTAGTCCTGTTCCAAAGGAAGGGTGGGCTTTTCACAGTGTAGTACTTTTAGTTATCACTATTTTGGAAGTCGACTTTTTGGAAACCAATTTTTACTTCTGCTCCGCCGGCTTTTTAACTAACAAAACAACAAATCAATAGGTAATAACTTTTAAAATGGCAAAAGCCAAAAAAACATCAAGATCTTATGAACAATGTTTCTCAAAAAGTCTCAAATGTGATACACCAATAGAAAAGACAGCCAAATGCTCAAGGTGTTCAAAACTGGGCATCCTATGAATGTTTGCCAGTTCTTCTTCTTCATCAACAACCAGATCACAAGATCCACAAATAAAGCAGAAACAAACACCCCCACCATTGAATAACAGGAATCTTAAAAAGCCAGCTTTTTGAACAAAGATCAAGAACTACCAGAATTCACAGCAAGGGGGTGTTCAAAAAGCATACACAAATTTGAATGCAGTTAAAATTAATTCAAGGGTAGTATTACGTACCCAGTTTGAATCTACTAGAAAGAAACGGTTTCTGACAGATTCAGGATCAGTGTACAACGAACGTTCTAAAACAGTCAACTCGTACATGGACTATACGAGAGTCATCGTTCGCCGATTGTGCAAGAATACTTTGATGAGTTATTGGAAGCAGGTAAGAACAAGTCAAATTACAAGCTCGATGAAAGGGACATTGAACTATTACACATATATGGTTGTTTCAATTTACCCAATATAGATTCCTGATGGGAATACATCGACGTTTATTTTGCCAAATTCCATGTGCTGAACCCTATTATTGATAAACAAAAATTCATAACCGAATACCATAATTTACATGATCCACCTTTATTGTTGTTGCTACACTGCGTAATTAACACTGGCTACAGAGATATTGCCAGAGAAGATTGGACGACACAACAGAAATTCCAACATAAAGAGATCACAAGGATATTGTATCGTCGTGCAAGGATACGGTTCGATATACGTGTAGAAGAAGAACCCATCCCTTTGATTCAGCCATTAGTGTTGTTGTCACAGTATATGAAACAACCAAATTCAAGTAGGAGGAATGTTGTTCATTGGATAAAAAATGCCGTTGTGCAAGCAAAGAAGTTCTATATGGATAGACATCAAGAGAAAATTCAAAAATGTTAAACAAAGATGAGATCAAAATGTATAAAAAATTGTGGTGATCTTTGTTTACCAAAGATAGAATGCTTTCGTTTGTTTATAACATATCGTTTGCTTTTAATTTGAATGTTTCTGATGTTCCAATCTCAGATAAAAATGATTTTGATGATCCTTGTGATCCATTAACAGGTAGGTTTTTTGTTCAAATGACAAAAATTTGTCAGTTACTGGAAGTGCTAATCCTACAACAAAACATCATTAATTGTATCATTCATAAAAAGTTACCATGCTATTCACTTATAAATAAATGTGACCAGCTACTATCTAAATGGATGGAAAACGTTCCCAATGAACTACAATTTATACTACACGAACCGAAAAGCCACTCACCACAAGCATTTCTGTTAAATTTGCTATATATATCAACGTTTTAGTGGTTCACAGATCAAACTTCATGGAGAAGGTACCCCGTACCAAACAGTTTAATTTGATCAAAAATTGACCATAGACAAGGTATAGTTTTTTAACCCATCAAAAAATATGAGGATGGGTTATATCCTTCTTGGATAATTACTTTCCAATGTTCATATATGGTTATTTTCATTACTAAAAGAGCAAGAGAAACTGGACAATTAGACCATCTAACAATGGTCCATATTTTTCCTATATACTTTGCTTCAACAATTATGATATTTTATTTGGCTAACAAGGATCCAGATGTTTCTAATTGCAAGAGAGTGTACGTGAACTGTGATTGATATTTTGGAAACAAATTTGACCAAGTGGCCAACTTCGGCATCTTGCTATTTTATACTAAAAAAGATATTTGCAGATTCAACAAAACAAGCATTGCAAGCTAGAAACATGATAAATTTGGTAAAGCCAACACCTCATGAAAAACGGAATGCCTGAATTTAAATTCCATCCTTCTCTAGCGCCACTCTCAAGTTCTGCTTCCCATTCCAATGTAAAGACTCACCGACCAAGATTTTCAGAACCACAAGCAAGTACAATAAAACAAGATGCAACATGAACGGCTAATAATTTGCAACCATCCCAACTCAATACACTAGACAACAAAACCGGTAGTCATCGGCAAAACCTAGTCCCAGAGATTGTGTCATTGCAATAAAATGATCAAGAGTTGCAGTACCCAATGGACACAATCCGTCATGCAACATTTTAACGGTATATCTGCTACAAGAAATTTAGCAACCCCAACTATGCCATTTGTTCCATTACCATTTGTTCAACAACAACAGAGTTTAGACAACATCCAGCACTACAACTTTTATTGCCCACCACAGTTCAACCAAACAACAACTCAACATCCACATGCTATGCCACAGTATCAGCTAGTACTCCAACCGCAGCAGCAGCAACAGCAACAAAAAAAAATAACTGCATGGTGACAGTTTGTATGATTTAAGGCTAATGCAACCGACAAATGGGGGAGGTAATCCACAAATGTTAAATTACCACCCATCTTCACATTCGCGGAGCAATGGACTTGAATTAGAGGATTATACTGAAAGAAATGAAAGGGTTAGCTTGTGAAACGTAAGCCAAAGCAACTTGGACAAATAGATGCAATAACTACCTAGTTTGTGTAATTCTATTTCATATATATGTATATACAAGTAGCACAATAATTATCCCGCTTTTTTTTTGTGTCCTAGTTTTTTCTTTTTGTATCATCGACGCAGATAGACTCCTATTTTATTCCTGCCCATCGCTAATCGTCGATCGACTGCACTTACTTCCCAATTAGTAAGTTTTACCCGACGTGCGAGGCTGTCTCGCTAAGAGACCATTTTAATTTTAGTTATAAGCTCTCACTTGATGTTGATGTTGATGCTGATCTTCCCCATCTTCTCCATCTTTTAATTGATCTTATATGGTTTTCTTTGTAAAATAAACTATCCATAACCACAATAGATTAACAATAATAACTAAATAAGAAAACAAATAATGTCGTTTATAGGTGGTGGATCCGAATGTGCAGCTAATGCCAACCCATTGGCCCAATTCAACAAACACTCTCAAAATGACACTTCTTTGCAACAGTCAATGCGCTCTGGAAGCGAAATGATCCAACAAAACCCAAACCAAATCAGAGAACAAATGATGATGAACCAGCAGGACAGACTACAAATGGAATCATTTATGAATCAATCCGATCAGCAGCAAAATCATTTCAACTTTGAACCAATGGCAAGTGAGATCAGTCTCATACATCAACATCACCAGCAACAGCGGTATCATCAACCACAACAGCATTTAACTGAACAATTTAATCAGATGCAAATGAACCCTAGAGATCAACAAGCATCCAAAAGTGGGTGGTCGAGTGAATTCTTGGGTGCTGGCAATGCACCTGTTGTCCAAAAACAAGTTCATCAACAGCAACAACCCCAAATGCGTCAAACTTCAATGATGAACCGTGGTATGATGATGGGTGGTATGGGTGGAGGGATGATGATGAATAGAATGGGCCCACTCAGAAACATGGCCATGAATCAACAACCATTACAACAAGCTTCTTCCGCTGATCAAGTTGGGGATGCGAATTGGGAGCAACAGTTCAATGAAGTTGAAGGTGTCGCTGCTGAAAAAGATGAGACAACTTTAGAAGCCAAAGAATCTGCACTTGATAAAGTTTGGGATGATATTCAAGATTCTTATGCTGCAAACACGATTTCTAATGATGAATTTCAAGCACAAATGGATGCAAATCAGAAACAGTGGGAGAAAGATCATCCACAGGAAAGTTATGCAGACAATATGATTTCTAACGATGATTTTGCAGAACAAATGGAGCAAAACAGACAGCGTTGGGAAAATGGACAAGGAAACACATCTGCTGATAACATGGTGTCTAATGATGAGTTCCAAGCCCAATGGGAAAAAGACTTTGAAAAATATGCTCAAACTAGAATAAATTACGGTGATTACAAATTTGAAGAGAAAAACCAGTTTAGTCAAAACACTGATGCTTATGAAATTGGATTGAAGTTGATGGAAAGTGGAGCCAAGTTAAGTGAAGCTGCACTTGCATTTGAGGCAGCCGTGGAACAAAATCCCGAACACGTTGATGCTTGGTTGCGACTAGGTCAAGTTCAAACCCAAAACGAAAAGGAACTTGCCGGTATTGCAGCATTGGAAAAAACTTTGGAACTTGATAACCAGAATCTGACTGCTTTAATGACACTAGCAATCTCCTATGTTAATGAAGGTTATGACAATGCAGCATATGCAACATTGGAAAGGTGGATCGAAACTAAATACTTTGAAGTTGCCGAACGTGCTAGAGCAGCCAACCCAGAGATCCAAGCCGATGACAGATACGCTTTGAACAAGAGAGTTACTGAATTGTTCATCAAGGCGGCACAAATATCACCAACTGGTGCCAACATGGACGCCGACGTTCAAACTGGTCTTGGTGTTTTGTTTTATTCAATGGAAGAATACGATAAGACCATGGACTGTTTCCAAGCTGCAATCACAAGAAATCCAGACGATGCTTTGAGTTGGAATAGATTAGGCGCATCATTAGCCAATTCAAACAGACCAGAACAGGCAGTAGAGGCTTATTCAAGGGCATTGCATTTGAATCCAAATTTCGTTAGAGCTAGATACAATTTAGGCGTTTCGTTTATTAATATGGGGATGTATAAAGATGCCGTTGAGCATTTGTTAACTGGATTAAGCATGCACGAGGTTGAAGCTGGTGAAGGTGAGACAGTGTCTGTGGATGGTGGTGATAGCAACCAATCTACAAGCCTGACTGAAACTTTGAAAAGAGCATTTCTGGCAATGGATAGAAGGGATTTGATTGACAAAGTTAGACCTGGTATGAACGTTGAATCGTTTAGAAAAGTTTACGGTGTTTAATTTTTTTCTGTCTTCCTTGTCAGGAATTGAAAAAATTAGTTTGTTTATATGATTCTTTTTCTTTGAGTTGTGTTCCATATGATAACTTCTTTATATTATTAATTACATGTATGGATGCGTATATTACGTTTTTCTGTATAGTTAACCGGTTTTATAATTTGATTAGACGAATTCGGCAAGTCCAGTGCAGCAGTAAAAGAATAGCTCAGCTGGTAAGACTTTGGTAAAACAATTTGCACAACAAGCATATAAGCATTGTGAATGTATTGGATGTATATATACAACTGTTCATACATGTCATTGAAGTGGATGATCTAAGGAGGCACCTCTATATATAGACAATAATCTATAACTATGAGTGGTGGTAAACCAGTCGCGGAAGAATGAACGATGGTAGCATAGCATATACGGCTGACTTCGTGGAATTGTGCAACCTTTTTGGAAATGCATCTGGATCTTCGATTGGATGAATTTGATGTTGTCACAATACAGGTAAATTATATGAATAAATATGTATATATATATCTGATACGGCTGCTAATTACTTGTTCAATTATTATCAAGTATTCCAAAGGTCGAAAGGAGTGACTGATTGAGAATTCATGAGCATTAATATGTCAGATTAAAAATTGATACATACTCAAGACCTAAGCCCAGTTTTTCATTTAATATTACCTTGTTGACAGTACAGATATGGGAAAACCCAAAAAGAAAACTCTGAAACAAGATACAAGTAATGGAAATAATTAAAATAGAAACGTATCTTCAGAAAAGAGAAAGTTGCAACATGCCTGTGAAATATGCCACAGAAGAAAAATCAACTGTGATATTGATGCAACCAGTTCTCCAAGTTCAAACTGTAAAGAATTCAACCTAGAATCTCAATGTGTGTATCATATAAGAAAGAAAAGAACAGATTAGTTGATTATTACACGAAACAAAGTTTAATCAATGCTATCAAATTAGATCACAAAAAGTTCCTTAAAGTCAAATTCAGACATGAGTATCTTACTGGTAACTTACTATTCTATCCATTGATTGGCGACATCGTGAACCGGTTTCAATAACACTTCTGGCTGCGACGTTCAGATTGATGATTTTGATTTGAAACATTTGATACAGTTAGCGTGTTTTAATTTACCAGAGGAGGAAATTTATTGGAAGTATATCAACATACGTTGAAAACGTTCACCCGTCCAACTTATTTATCAACGAGAAGAAAATTTCTGAAGATTACGCTGACATTAGAAATCCACCTTCGTTGTTGTTGACACAAGCGAGAATATGTATCGGTGCAGCTGAGATGACGGATCCCAATTGGAATAACCAACAAAAAGACGGTCAACTCAAAGTATCCACTATCTTGTTTAAAAGAACCAAAACGATATTTGATGCATCGTTAGAGAATGATCCTATGGCGTAAATACAATCTATGATTTTGTTCTTGTTCCATCCTCATTACGAAACCGTTGTTGAACTCGCAGAACGGTTATTATTGAATTCAGATTGGTATTCAACTTGCTCTATCGTACATCTTCTTCAAGGAAAACCCACATTTATCATAGTATGAGAGAAATATGTACAGAAGGGTATGGTTCTATTTGTTTATTAAAGATAGAACACTTGCATTTTGGCCCAATACTCCATTTGTGATCCATAAGTCTGATTGCAGTCTGGCATTGTGTAGAGCCTCAACTTTTGCAGACGATGATGTCAATCAAATACAGGTCGATTATTACATGAATTTTTACAGATGGCTGATTTGATTGAAATAGTGACCAAAATTAAGGCGAGAAAGTCAGCTGGGAACAAGTTAGTTTTTAAAACCAAGTTTAAGTATTCTGGAATGTTACTATCTAGATGGATTTCAAGTTTACCGTCAAACCTAATATTCAAGTTAGATAACCCTACTACTCATAACAGATACTACTGCGTTAATAATCTATTACTACTTGTTACTCACTAAAATACATAGAATCAACCTTTGAAACATACAAGATGTAGTGATTCCATTACTGACAAAGCCCATGAGTGAGTCTACGCTCCTTCTTGGAGAGTGACTTCCCACTGCAGTTATATGATTATTAAACTGTGCGACATAGCATTATCTAGTAAATCATCAGTTATCAATGCCACTGTTTCTTACGTAAACTTTTTGCTTTCCAGTTCATTCACTATGTTGTATCAGCTTGACAACAAAGACCCAAACATTGTCAACGTGGCCGATGAATGCATCAAGAGAAATTCATTCAATTTGAATAATGTATGGCAGAAACGGGCATTTTTTACACTTCTTGATAATGTCATTAGTGAAGTCTAACAAAATAGAAATGTTGTTCAAAAGTTATCAAGGATGCTGCTGAACGAATCTGATGTCATTACATTACAAGCAGATAATAGGGATATGAAGAAGTTACCATTGGAATCGACAATGCTACCTGAAATTTATAGCGGCAATAACAGTAATTATCAGCGGGGAAATGAAGATATAGCTATAGATGTTGAAGAAACAGTTAAAAACAATACCGAAGCTAGTTTATCAACTTCGATAGAGGAAGAATTGAACGCTAAACAGAATAAGGTGAATCTTAAGCCGTATCAATTATACGCTAAGAATTACTCTGAATTCATACCGCCTGAAAGATTAGACTTTAAGCATATTGTTAATCAAAACTTTAAAAATTCAAGACCGGTAATTTTTATTGATTTTGTTGAAGGGAATCGACCAAATGAAAGGTGCATCTGCAATGCGCTTATCCTTCAGTCCTGAGAATCCGCTGAGCCCGTCTTCAGATCACTTTAGTACTTGTGAGTTGGGTGATTCAAGTGCATCAGCAGGTAGAAATAACATAATGAGAATGCAGTTTGCAGCAACCTGAACAACAAAATCAACAAAATCAACAAACTGGGTTCAATACTAATGGCAGTACGGTCACCGATTCTTCGATACTACAACTAGTTGCTTCACAGGATTTGACTTTCCAATGGCTGTCTCATTTGGAAGATGGATGTGAACTCGGGAAATTAAGAGAAATTGACGCAATGAAACAGTTTGATTTGTTTGCATTTAAGAAAGAAAACAAAGTTACTATTGACGAAGATCAAATGGCCTTCAATCCAGGTGGTCTTCAGCAAACAAATACTGGAAAAATTAATGGTGGATCATTATCACATGGACAAATACATGAGCAACAGAAATCATCCACCAGGATGTACAATAATGTGACACATAAAGGCAATGGGTTAGGTCTTATGAATGAAAATGGTGAAATCACGGGTAGTCACCATATGGGGGATCAGGAAACAGAGATCAGGGATAACATGGTGGATGAATTATTGCAAGATATTTCTTAGGTTACGGTAATCTAATATACGTTATATAGAATCTACATATTAATACTATAAGACATTTTTAATGGAGAATAATGGGTTTTATAACTCGTAGTTGTATTTGTCTTGGAAATTAACTGAGAAGAATGGTTGTCACAATCGACGCGCCGGTCGATGCCCAATCCCAGGCACACATTTGAGAATGTGATTCTGAGTGACTTGTAGACTTGTGTGATGTGATAACTTAACCTCATCTGCAAAACAATTCATTTCAACCCTTTAACTGATAGCATCATATATGCATACAATCGATTTACAGTAATCATATCGATACAGCTCAAATTATCATTAGACAATGAGCAGTCGATCCAAGTTATCAGCAGGATATCAAGACAGTTTCAAATCATCAGATGAAGAATATTCAAAAACTTTGAAACCTTCACCAACTGGAAAGTCTAAATTCACTGAATTCCTATCACCATCATTTTATGCATCTTTTTTACTGGAGAATAAAAAAATCTTAATCACATTGATTTCATTGTTAATTATTTCCTTGTATACAAAAGCACCATTCATACCGCATTACAGCTTTAAACAACCTAACGTTGTCATCATATTGGCAGCGAACGAAGGTGGTGGTGTTCAAAGATGGAAGACACCACAAGAATGGTCTGTTGAACGGTCATCAATTGCCAACAAAAAGGATTATGCAAACAGACACGGCTATCAATTGGCAATTAAGGACAGCACAATGAAAAGAAGATACAGTCATGAATGGAGAGAAGGTTGGGAGAAAGCAGATATTCTAAAACAAACAATGCGACAATACCCTGACGCTGAATGGTTTTGGTGGTTAGATTTACATACTTTTATCATGGAACCACAGATTTCATTAGAAGAATATTTGTTTAATCATTTGGAAAGTAAAGTTTATAGAACATTGGATCATTTGAATCCGTTGAGATTGCCGATTGATTCTCCATACGTCGACGTTGAACATTCCCCAGTGAGTTTGATATTGGCACAAGATTGTGGTGGGTTTAATCTAGGTTCCTTCCTGATCAAAAGGTCCGATTGGACAGAAATGCTTTTGGACGTTTGGTGGGATCCATCGATGTACGAACAGATGCACATGACCTGGGAACATAAAGAGCAAGATTGTTTGGAGAAGTTATATAAGACGCAACCATGGATCAGAGAACAGGTTGGGTTTGTTCCATTACGTGCTATCAATAGTTTTCCACCGGGTGCTTGTTCAGATCAAAAAGACGATCCACAATATTTTTACAAAGAAGAAGATAGAGATTTTGTTGTTAATATGGCCGGTTGTAATTTTGGAGATAGGTCATGTTGGAACGAGTATGAGTATTATAGAAACTTACAAAAGAAGCTGAGAGGAAAGAGATGGTACAAGTTCTGGTAAGCTATTGTCATCATTTGATGTGAATTTTGTAACGAGATGTTAGCTAAGGATGTAAGTGTTAGTTACTGCTTATTATTGTATTGATCTGTTCACTAATTGGTTCATGGTGTGATTTACTGATTATAATAGAAAGTAATAACTGAATTAGATATGTATATATACAACTTTCAACAATTATTGGTGAGTTATAATAAAGTGGTATTATATAAACAGTCGGTCAGGTAGATATAAATAGAAAGAGCTACCACAATTTTATTGCTGTATGAGTAGTTACCCGGCCCTGCTTTGATACCAAATAAAAAACAGCCACAAAAGCTCGGAAATTCCAACCAGAACTTTGTTTACTAAAAGCGCAAAACACCTTTTGGTGCAATATGGATGGAGTTTATTAGACCCAATTGGGTTGACTTCCTGGAGTATAACAAACGCCTGTTTCGTGATACTTTATACACTTTCAAGACTGTCCAACATCATTTATAGTATACGACTTGATCAAAATTTCTTCACTGTTTCAATTGGCCTGATAATCACGTTTATATCAACGTCACAACACAGATAGAGATAGAGGTTTAAATTCGATAACAATGAGTAACGATCAACACTGGCTCAACGAGCACATTGGTGGTGATGATGATGCTATGGCTTTTCTAAATTTCCCCGATCCTGCCAATGGGTTTTCAGCAGTTCCTCCACCACAGCAACAACAACAACAAACCCAACAACCACCTGCTGACCCTTCAATGGATTTTTTCAATTCTGGTGCTGATGACATCCAGCCACAACCACAAGCTCCTCAACAACAGTTACAGCCCACTGCATCATCTTTAGTGCAACAGCAACAACCACAGCAACAACCACAGCAACAACCACAGCAACAACCACAACAACAACCATCCAATTCATTTGAATCATTCTCTCCACAGGTTTTTGAAAATTCAACTGCTAATAACAACACTGCTGCCCCGGGCGGTCCTAACCCTTCGGCTATCATGGAACAAATAAAGAGACAACAACAGCAACAGCAACATCAATCCCAAAGTCCGTACTCTAGTGGTGTTACTCCACATAGCGCAAAGAGCACACATGCGAATCTATCTGAGATGCAACAGCCTTTAAATCAACTTCAACAACAACAGCCACCCCAACAACAGCAGCAACACCATCATCAACAGCAGCAGCAACACCATCAGCATCAGCAACAGCAGCAGATACCATTAGCTCAGCAACAAATGATGGAGAAGCAAAGACTGTATCAAGAGCAATTACAAAAGCAACAACAAATGTTTAGACAACAACAACAACAGCAGCAGCAACAGCAACAGCCACAACAGCAGCAACAACAACAACATACACAAGCGCAAGGGCAACAAAATGGCAACCCGCAACAGCAAGCTTTTCAACAGATGCAACAACAACTGTTCCAACAGCTACAACAATCACAACAACCAGTGTCTTCTTCTGGTCCAAATAGAAGCACATCACAGGGATCAAATCCATCGCAAGTTCCAACCCCTGCAGCTCAAAGTGCAAGTCCACTTGTCAATAATAATAACTTACCACCTCAATTCCAGCAACAACCTCAGCAACAACCTCAGCAACCCCAGCAATCCCAACAACCTCAGCAACATCAACAACCCCAAGATCAACCATCCGATCAAGGAAACCAAGCTCAGCAACAACAAAGACAGTTCCAGCAACAGTTCCAACAGCAATTTGGACCACAAAACGTGGAAAAGTTCTTAAGATTACTAGAAGATTTTATGAACCGTAACGGCACTCCATTGGCTGATAGATATCCAATAATTGGTGATAAAAGAATGAACTTGTTTTTAATTTACTTCATGATGTCCAAGTTGGGTGGCTTCAACAATGTTTTGAAAAGTGGCAAAATTCTTGCAGTTGCTAGTAAGTTGGGAATCCCTCCTGATAACAATGAACTATTGAAGGAATTTGTTGGAATGTATCATAAAAACCTATTCCCTTTTGAACAATACTCCAACACTCCGGATGGTATGAAAGAATTGAATATCAGAAGACATCAATTGGAAACTCAAATGAGACAACAACAGCAACAATCTGGTCAAACGCATCAAGGTTCACAAGCACAATCACCACAAACACCAACAAATATGAATATTAATCAAATGCCACCATCATTTGGTGGACCAAACCAACCTGTCACCACACCTGCTCAAAGAAATGCATCTGCAACGAGTGCTTCTTCCAAATTACAAACACAAAAGGCTCAAAAGGCATCACTAAAGCCTCAATTCCCTGTTCAACAGCAGCAGCAACAACAACAACCTCTACTGCAACAACAGCAACCACCCCCACTGCAACAGCAACAACAACATCATCATCAACAGCAAAATCTAAGAACACCAGCTCCTGTTCCTGATTCAATATCCGTTGCACCGACCCTCGACAAGGTGAGTGAACCAGAACCAAGTAAACCATTTACCCCTGAATTTATCCGTAACTATATCCCTCAACAAAGGGCTACTGATAGACCAAGTGGAGTTGATGTTAATACTTTGAATACTTACGGTGAACAACTGGATCATTTGAAACCGGTGTTTTTGTTTGTTCCTGAACTGGGTAAAATTGATATCAATGCATTAACAATGTCCTTAGCCTCTAATATCAACGCTGAAATTAATGTTGCTTTGAATGTTTTATTGATTGTTACAACAGATCCAATTTCAGTGATTCCATTCGAAAGTTGTATGAATCTTTTGGACGCTTTATGCAACCTAATAACTTCGATTGCTAAAGAGCTGTTAACAGGCGATTTAAATGGAAGAAAGAGAAAAGAGTCAAACGAGGATATTACACCTATATTCACTAAAAAGAGTAGAATTGATAAAATATTTGAAAAATACCAAGCCAATGATAGTCACTCGAAAGATCAACTTATTACTGTCGATGCCTTCACAGCTAAAGAATTTGACGATCTTGTTGAAGATGATGACAACATTGAGGTTGATGATTCTGAATTTCAGAACGAAAGTGAAGATGAAACTGATAGTCCGATGATTTCAGAAACTGGTGATAAAGTTCTCAAGTCATTCGGTATACCAGCATACATTGACTTGTTACATTCTTGCAAGTTGCAAACGGAGGGTGTCTCTGCAAATGTCCATGCTAACACTTATCAAAATAGAAGACTAATGCTTGTTGAGGAATTGAATACCATTACCATGATTATTAGAAATTTGTCTTTCACTAATGATGGTGTCTCATCTTTCAATAACAGTGTCTTGGCTCACCATCAAAAATTCCTTGATTCTATATTTGGTTTATTATACTCCATTGCCACTGATCCAGATGCATTTGTGTTTTCAAGAAAAGTCTTATGTTTATTGAAAGATATTTTAATGATTTTGATCAATATTGCCCACGAAATTGAGTTAAGAAGCTCTAAAGAAGCTTTACTCATCTTAGTTCTCTGTTTATCATTTGGTGCTAAGCTGGAAGAAGAAGAATCCAAATCCGGTTTATACGTTCCAAAATATGATCCATCTTTGAACAAATATCATTTCCATGCCATTGACGTTGTTTCCAAAATCATGTGTGGATCACGTACAAACAAAGAACTAATGGGTTCCATTTTAGTTGGTGAAGAGAAGAACGAAGAGATTGTCAACTTGATAAAGTTATACACTGGGTCCGATAACATCAAAGACGGTAAATTAATCACATTGCTGTTTGGTAATTTAATGTCTGTCATTCCATTGGATCAATTACATCTAGGTGTTGATCCTTTCCATGATAAATTGCCGATTGTTTTAGAATCTCTGTTGAGTTGTTTGATTATCTCAGATTACATTGAAGAATTTCAACTGGATACCAATTTGGCATTGAACGTTTTAGTTTCTCCAGAGTTGATTGGTTGTGGTTTATTGAAGTTGTCTTTTATATTCGCTGCTATTTACGCTAAGACAAACTATGATAACAAACCAATGTATGGGCATATTTCAGGAAAGTGTCTAGAGCTTGTGAATGGGTTGTTAGCATCAGCTATTGAGTACGCTACAAGTAATGAGGTGTCGAAAGGCGAGTTGAATAAGTTAAACTTAACGCCAAAAATCTTCCCTGCTGATGAATCTATCCTGGGTGCTCTGATGACACCTAATTTACCACAGGAGGTTTCGGTGCAAGCCGTGGAGGCTACTAAGTTGATGGTTTGGTTACAATCTCTTGTGAAATAGTATGTTTTATATTTGTTTTTGCGTAGTCTTTACTACGTATTTTACTTTGTATTAATAATTGATTTATTTTACTTAATTTGAAATTTTTCTTCTCTACTTGTAACTTATTGTATTGGATATCGAACTATATTATATTATATTGATTTACAACTATGGATGCATTATTATACTTTACGTTTAAAGAACCCAACAACTTTCGAAGCAGCTTCATTACCTATCAAATTTGCTAATTCAACCTCACTCATCACACTGAGCTCTTTTAAATTCTTCACTTTATTAGTGATCAAATGGCAGTTGACGGAGGTTATACCTGGTATATTTTGTAACAAATCAATGGCAACATCATTGAAGTAGGTATCTTTATCAAACATTGGATTTAAACCAGCATTGATACTCTTGTTCAAATCTGGTTCATCCTGATTCATCTTCAACTCTTTAAATAACCGTGCTGTTTCAAATGGCGAACTTGACCAGACAATCTTCAAACTAGGGAATGAAACAAGAAGCATCATTAGTTTTAATTGTAAATCTTGTTGTTGGTAATTGCTTCCATTCCCAGTAGACGCTAGATTAATGCTACTTCTTGGTCCACCGTTTCTGTAACTGGTGAATGGTTCAAGGGAGAACGATTTCCCTTCTTCGAATTCAATAAGGAGGGTAGGAAGTTCATAGTATCTAAACATTTGTTCACATTGCTGGTATAACCTTCCACTTTTCAAAGAACCGATTAAATCAGGAATAGATTTTCTTTCTATACATATTTTCGGGGAAAGAATGTAATCACCAACAGTTATCATGCATGGAATGACTTCTAAATTTGACAAGTAGCATAAAAATGGGAGTTGAGAACGGAATTCTCTGATATCTACAATAACTCTAACTTTTGGTATTGCTACTGTGTTACCACCTGCAATTCTGGTGTTCACTTGAGTTCTCATATCAGGGGCAAATTTTGCTGCTTCGTCCTCTTCAGTGGTGAATGCTTTCGACATGTTTCCTTTTTCTCTGATCAGTTTCGTGAATGCATCTTTCTCCTTTTTGATTGCGTTAAGGTAATTTTGTTCCTCAATTGAGCCACCATAATACATGAAGAAACATTTGGCTGGGTTGCTTTGCCGTTGAGATTGGTACATTTCAATGTTTCTAATAAATTTCAAGTTTGGTTCGTAAAGGATGATGTAGGAAGGTAATAATTCTGTAAGCAATAGATCATTTGATCTATTGTCAAATTTTTCAATAATGATTTGTTCTGATCTATCAATATACTCGTAAGTTAAACCGCGACGGTTGGCGGAGCGGGAAGAAGATGGGAAAGTGTCTGGCATGGTTGGATCCTCAAATTGTGATAAAAAGTTTTCAAATTCATCAATCTCTTCATCAGACTCCCGTTTTGGTTCTACTTCAAAGTCAGTATTTTCATCATCATCTTCATCGTCATCGTCATCATCCAGGTTTGAATTTAACTGACTAATCACAACATCGTCCACTTTACCATTTGACTTGGAGTCTTCGGTTTTACTGAGCAATCTGTCGTACGCTGCCATGGTGGACCCACCCCTGTTTCTTCTTCTCTTGCTAGGTGGTTGTTTACCTCTCATAAAAGTTCTTGAAATAGTAATTTCTTCGGAATCTGCTTGGCCGTTCTCCGATGTTGGTTGCTGGTTCGTTGGTTTCTTGTTCAATTGAGTTTCCATTTTATCACTTCTCGTACCGTCATTCTTCTTCCAGTTCAAATGTTTTTTCATTAGATTAACCATCATTTTACGGGCACTGAATGATTTACCGTTTGTATGTCTATATTCTTTATAACTTGTCAAAAACCTTCTCAATTGACCACAGACTTGGTAAGATGAGCACATGATTAATATTGGGCCATCCTCTGAGCAATCTCTGGTTTCCTTTTGGTTATTAATATCATCTAATATCAGAGCTAGCTGTTCCCATTTAGGTAGTTCTTCAAGGAGTAAAGTCTTCTCGCCACCTTCATCTGATGTTTCTTGAACTTTATGGAATATTCTGGCACGTGCACATGAAGTCACGGTGCTGGCATCGTCTAATAATAACCAAGGAGACATGGTTTTATTATTGTTCATAACTGAAGGACGGTTTGCCTTCTCTATACTATCCAAGTCTTGATAAAATTGAACAGGATCGTTAGTGAATAGTTGCGCTAATAAAGTCTTTAACGTTGTTAAATCAAACAAAACTTGTTTGGAAGTGTGTGACACTCTGTGCCACGCTGGATCCAATGTAGCTCTAATTGAATTGACAAAATCACGGTCTAATGCATTTTCCATTGACCAATATTCGGTTGCCAATTCAGGATTGTGTCTCTTTAATTCAGATATGCAAGCCTCGATACATGCCATCAAACCTTTTTGAATTTCGGTCATGTATCGTGTCAGTTTAACACTAACTTCAGTCACTTTGGAATCCATTTTTCTTGATCTTAATGAAGTTGTCACATCAACATGGAATCTTGGCCATAATAATGCTCTATCAGTTTTTAAATATTTCATTTTCGTGTATAAAGGTTGGAAACCAACAGTGAAACTTTCTGGGTCATCAGATAGTGCTTTTATGAAACCCCATTTATTTTTTCTTCTGTATAAGTTAATAATGAATCTTTCAGTTGAAAATTCTTTGATCCTTTCGGCGTGTAATACAACCAATCCAGTGATTAGATTTGCATCGATTATCTCACCTAGAAGGTCAGTAACCAAAATTCTGTTTGATACTGATAATATTCCACCTTTATCATATATTTTTCTTCTTTTATCGACAGTTGTAGCATCACCACCAATTGACATAAAGTTAACTTTTGGTTTGTATTCATCCAACCATGACAATTCCCTCAACTCTTCTCCAATCATAAAATTTTCAAAATCAGAGGCATTGATGAGTAATATTAATGATTTCTTGTCTTTGATAACAGACAAACTCAAAATATTTAACAAATTGGATACTATCAAATTCAAACCTAAACCTTGACCTAATATCACCAATCCATCATCAGATACTAAATCTTGCACTATTTCTTGCTGGTACTGTAAATTCAAAGTCAGGCTTATGTTAATGTCATTGGGGATCTGTGAATGGATGCTAATCTCTTCAACATCATGTTCTTTGGCAATAACAGGAATTCTATCTTTATCTTGATCGTTATCACTTGAGTATTGTTCGTTATCACTAATCTGCTGTACTATTTTCTTTGGTGTTTCGTTATCAGCTTTCAAAAGTTCAGACAATTCATCTTCTATCTGGTTTGCTGGATTATCTTCATATACCTGACTATCGTTCTGGTTCTGTACAAACAAAGGTCCGGACATTTCAATTAACCTTGAATTGATTTCTTCCTATATTCAAGTTTTTTTGGCCTGATAAAAACAAGCTTCAATTTCTGATACAAGAGATACAGTGTAAGTAAGATCTATGAAAAGACCGGAATTGAAGATAATCATGTTGCTATACTCTGGGGCAATTTTTGTTTCACCAGGTGCGTGAGACTCATTTTGAACTGGTGTGAACACTTAAAACATCCGATTTCATCCCCAAATTTAACTGTAATAGTGTTGTAAGTTTGTTTTATTTTACTATTAGTTAATTGTGGGAGTTTTATTTATATTTTTTTCGAGTTTTTTGTGATTTGTTCACGTTCATATAGAGAGAGTCAAAGATATCACTTTTTGGATTTGTGGTCACGTGCCCGAAGAATTCATAAGCTTAAGTAAAAATATGAAGCCGCTTTGCTGTTGTGCCGAAGTGCGGCGTACAAATTGTATTCTTGTTGATTAGATTTATGCTGATTTCTCTCATCTGGACCCCATTTACTATCCTAATGGCATGAGCTTAATAATCTTTTTCGCCTTTCGAAAAACGGAACATAAAAATGCCAACATATTTCTGATATAAAAGAAACTTGTAATGAAATTAAAAAATGGGGTATCTGATTGGAAGTAGATATCAAAAGTTAAACCGTCGATCGACTTTTAAACAATAAAACTCGACGCAGTATTTCCTGATTGGTCAAAAATCCTCAAGAGGACAAATAAATAAGTTTGGAGAAGCCCAAAACTGAATAGTTTTTTAAAAAACAATAACGAATGTGTTCTGAAATTGATACAGGTGGCATCTTTAAATTTGCGATCCCATCACCATTTACAAGGCTTTTCGAAAAATCACAGTTGAATACCACAATTGAATACCACAGTTGATAGATATCACACTCTAACAATGGATATAGGTTACGGATACTCGAACCGTCCTCAAGGTTTGTACCCCAAATTGAAGCAATTCAACTCACGGCTAACAAGCAAATCAAGAGCCGTGATTGGTATTGTCATTTTTTTCATATTCTATAAATTTTTGAACCCATTTTCATTGACCCCATCATCAGAAGAATATGCAGACTTGTCAACTGGTATTGAAGAAGATGAATCCATGGGTGAAGAGGTTCAAGATTTAATCGATGATAAAGACATCAAGCTACATCCAATCGACTACTTAACCATGCAAAAACCATTTGTTGACACCACAACTTACGATCTTTTCAACTATGACTATGGTGGAAACATGATGATTAGTCAAAGTGCAGGTTACGTTAGACTTGTTCCTGAAAAGCAACATCAAGTTGGTTACATGTTCTCCAACCTCCCAATATCGTTAGAAGATTCAGGCTCATTTGAACTTGAAGTTGAGTTTAGAATACACGGTGAGCAAATACGTACCAACATGATCGGTGATGGTGCTGCTATTTGGTTAACTTCCCAGCCTCTTGGTCAAGGTGATGTCTTTGGTGTTCAAAGTGACTATCACGGTTTAGGTATTTTTATTGACACTTACAAGAACTCAAGAACTAAAAGAAGAGGTTCTCAAGGTATCAACCATTTCCCATACGTGTCAATCCAACCAAACGATGGCCAAGTTGGCAAGTACGACAAAAATAAGGACGGTGAATACTCTGAAATTGGCGGCTGTCCATTGCATAAGGCTTACAATGTCAAGAAAGGAAACGGATACTCCAAGATCAAGATCATTTACTTAAGGTCGTCTGGATACTTCCAAGTTGATTTTGATTTATATGGTAACGGTGCTTGGAAGAACTGTTTCACTACTGAAGATATAGGTCATGGTGTCATTCCAGAAACTCCATTTTTAGGTATGAGTGCTGAAACTGGTGAATTGTTCCACAACGTTGACATTAAGAGTGTTCATGTGAATGCAATGAAGGACCGTGAAGGTCAATCCATTACTTCCATTGACGCATTAATTGACCGTTTAGAAAGGCAAAATGCTGGTGAAGGTCAAGTTAACGATGAAGAAGAAGAAGGAGGAGAAGAAAAAGCTGCTCTTGGTGGTGGAAAGAGTCATAACAACAACAACAACAAGAACAGAAGAACCAGTGAAAGAATTGCGAAAAGAAGACACAGAAGAATTCAAAAGAAGAGTAAAGCCGCTGGTAGGGAACGTAAAACGGCAGCCAGATTAAGGAACTCTGAAAGAAGGGCAAAATTGAGAAACGCTAAAGAATCTGGTGACGAACGTGGATTTATTGGCTGGTTCTTTGGTTTGGTTTGGACCATTTTTAAGTATTCATTGTACATGTTGCTGATTGCCATTATTGGATATTTTGCATTCCTTGGTTCCAGAATCTACAGGGAAAAGAGAAAGAAGAAGATGAGTAGGGGTTTGTTGTAAAAATTTACATTAGTATATATATATTTAAAGCTGCCAATAAGCAAACATTGTAATATTGTTAAAAAATAATATGAACCTTGTAAAAGTTGAATGAACAGGTCATATGCTTCTGATCACGTGAGTGACTTTCTTTTTTTTTAGCGCTCACTATCATTTACTTGTTGAAATTTGTCGGATCTAATGTATATTTCAGATAATTAGATTAGATTTACACGACCATTTAAGATAAATTTTGGGATAAGAAATTTAATTATCCTTCTTTAATGAATAGTATGAAATACTATTTATAACCAATATGAACTTTGTTGGGTAATTTCAATTACTATGATACGATAAGAACAATGGTTATATTGTTCATATACTAACCAATCGGATGTATTCATGATTATATTCCGTGATTGAAATACATGTGAGAATTGCATTATTTATGTAATTTGTCCAATAAATTAACATATAATGGGTTATGTGAATTCCCAACATATTACAAAATATAAGTATATAAACGGTTGATTATTCGTACAATTATTATTATATTATTTCTGTAGATTATAGAATAAGACGTGAGGAAATTTATAGTATTATATACATTAAATATACCTATTATTAACTATTTAAATTAAACTTAGAATCGATTATGTCATCATACTCACAAGAATCAACCGATGCTCAAGCACCAGAATTATCCCGTTAAAATTTGACCAAATCAAAATCAAAATCAAAATCAGTTATTCGTTTTCTTCGTAATTATCTCGATCAATTTGAAACTTCTAGCAAACACAATTAGGTATAGTCGAACAATTGAAACAGTGTTTTGTAAAATTACATATACATATTATCATTAAAAGCAAATTCCCATCTTAGAAAATACCCAATTGAATAAAAAAAGAGATGCCTCTATATTCAATATACATCACCTCCAAATCAGGTTCCTTATTATACCAAAAGGATTTCAAAGCCTATAATTCACCAATAACAAAACAAAATTCAAACGATTACTTGGTTATAGCCAGTACATTACACGGTGTGCACGCCATTTCCTCCAAATTAACACCCTCAGATTCAGCACACAATCACACCAACGCCAGAGTGTCGAACAATTCTAATAAGCATGGATTAAGGGTGATTACAACTAGTAAATTCAAAGTTTATGTGAATCAGACAGTGACAGGAATGAAGTTCATGTTATTGACATCCCCAGATATGGGAGACGTTAGAGTGGATAGTATATACGATAAAATATATGAGCTTTATTGTGATTATGTGTTGAAGAATCCATTCTACCAGTTGGAGATGCCAATTAGATGTCGATTATTTGATGATAAATTGATGGGTGTTGTGGCGTTAACCAGTGCTTGAGTAGGTGGTGACTAGTTGGTGTTGGTTTGGGTTTTGGTTTTTGTATTATATATATGTATTTGTTACGAATAGATAGACTGTCAATAAAGAGTTTTGATTTACAATTCAAAGTTCGTTGTACTCTGTATTTGAGATTGTAATTTTAGTGGAGTATGAAGCGTTTATTGAAAATAGTTTGGAGTGGTTTATTAAAAATGTTTTATAAGGCAATTATTATAGGAAATATGTTGTAGTTCTTTAGGCGCTTGATAAAGAAGTTCTTGAGATAGTACGTGTGCGGCTTTATTGATAAGCATCCCTTACAAAAGTTCGAATGAAGTATTGTTGATTTACGGTTACAAAAAAACCACAAAAAGAAAGAACTTACCTGTAGATATTTATTCATAGTTTTTTGGTGTGCCGTATTGGCTTATACTAGGTAAAGTGTTGGTGTTTAGAATGTCAAATAGGTAGAACTATATTACATTGAGTCAAAGGTAAAGAATTATTAAAATCTCAAGAAGTCTCAAAAAGGTAAGGTAAAAAATTGTTAAATATAAGTAGCAAACAAAACAGAAAAAACAAAAAAAAAATTGAATGACAAACTAAGAAGTCTAATTATATGTGTTAGAGCTAGAATTCTTAGCAATAGAAACAGCAGGTACAACACTTGCAACAATGTCCACAATTAATAAAATGATAAGAACAATCCATAATTTTTTAATCTCCTTCTTTCTGTCGAAGTTAACAGGAAGAGCCATCTTACCACTTGTTTGTACTTTTGGCATTTCGAAATTGTGAAATTGATTTTGACTAGATTGTGAGGTATATGTTTGGAATTCAGGGTTTAATGGAACAGCCAAATTATCAGTTGACATATCTCCTTGGGTGGTTTTCAAGTAAATGCAACAGTTTTTTATCTTGTTCATGTCGGAAGATTTCGACACTGAACAGGTTTCCGAAACTGCTTTAACTCAAGCGGAAGGTGAAGAAGCGATCGGGGTCTTGAATACCGTTAAAGATAGATACAGAGAAATGCAACATATTGAAAAAAATGTCTAGAGAACTAGGCCAACTATTCAGTGACTTGGAGGATTTAGTTGTTGAACAAGATTTACAGTTTAATTCAATCAATGACAACATAGTGAAAGCTGCAACGGTTATGGAACGTGGGGACGTTAATCTGGTGAAAGCTAATGAATATGCTAAGAAAGCTAGAAAGAACTAGAAAGAAAAAATGGATAATTATTATTTTTTTGATTGTTATCTTTATATTAATTTTGATTCCAATAGCTGTTAAGATATCTAAATGGATTAGAGAAAGTAAGGGTTCAACATAAATAATTTTGGTATTGTAATGCTTCTGTGTACTATTTCTCCTTTATCGTTCTTTCCCTCTCCTCTCCCACCCACATATTATATATCTTCTCGCCTAATACTACATTTTAATCAAAAAGCACATGATTTCAACCAAAGTACAGTTGACAAAACTAATCAACCCTCTATTTTTGAGTTTATATAAAAACATAGATACCAGTCAAAAAAAAAAAAAACAATCAAAAAAAAAAATCAAAAAAAGCCAAAAAAGTCAAAAAATTGAAACATAATTATAAACAACAACAACAAAAATAGAAAAAAAAACATAAGTAAAATAAAAAAAAATTATCTTTTAAAATACACTTCAAAAGAAACTATACACTCTATTTAATAGCCTTCTTAACAATTTCTTCAACTTCATCCCAATCATCAGTAGGAACTCTAGTCATTTCAATATCACCAAAGTACTTCTTAATGAACAACAAAACATCATAAGATTTCTTATCGTGGATGAATGAAATAGAAACACCAGTTCTACCAAATCTACCAGTTCTACCAATTCTATGCAAGTAAGTGGATGGATCTGGCTTACCGTTCTTGTCAACTGGCATATCGTAATTAACAACCATGGACACAGAAGGAATATCAATACCTCTGGCTAAGACGTTAGTAGTGATCAAAACCTTGGATCTACCTTCTCTGAAATCATCAATTAGCTTATCTCTATCTTCGGTTTGTAAACCACCGTGTAGAATTGAAACTTTATGACCTTCTTTCTTCATCTTAGCGTATAACATATCGGCAGTATCTTTCTTCTGAACAAAAATAATGGATGATGCAATTGTTAATAAACCATAAAGCTCGCATAAAACTTCGAATTTGTGTGCTTCAGAGTCACAATCCATGTATAATTGTTTAATTGCATCAACGTTCAATTGTTCGTGTTTCAATTCTAGAGAATTGGCTTGGGGAGCAACTTTTTCAGCATATTTTCGAACTTCATCAGGGAAAGTAGCTGAGAATAAGACAATTTGACAAGTCTTTGGCATCAACTTCTTAGCTCTAACACATTGATCACCTAAATTTTGTGCATCCAACATGTTATCAGCTTCGTCCAAAACGAAACACTTAACTTTATTAGCATTGATTTGCCTTCTCTTTAATAAGTCGTAAACGGAACCTGGGGTACCAACAATAATCTGTGCTTGAATGGAACCTTTTTCATAAGAACCTGGAACAATTAACTGGGTCTTGATCTTAGTATACTTACTCATTTCATTGATGACATCTAGTGTTTGTCTAGCTAATTCTCTGGCTGGTGATAAGCAAATGGCTTGCACTGAAGGATCATTTTCGTCTACTCTTGTTAGCATGGTTAGTGAAAAGGCAGCGGTTTTACCCGTACCGGACTGTGATTGACCAATCATATTACGTGGTGGGCTTTGGATCAACAATGGTAAAGCCTTTTCTTGAATCTTTGATGGTTTGGAAAACTTCATCCCGTATAAACCTTTTAATAGTTCTTCTCTTAAACCTAGCTCTTCAAAAGATTTCACTGAGTATAATGGTGAGTTTGGATCAGCTTGTAAATCAGCTAGTTTAACTTTAACTTCGTAAGTTGAATCGATCAAGTTGGATTGAGTCTTTGAATCAGCTGATTCTTCAGCCTTTGATTCTTCTTTTTTTGATTCTTCGTTCTTTGGTTCTTCTTTCTTTGGTTCTTCCTTTATCACATCTTTAGCATTTTCGGTCTTTTCAGCTTCTGGAGCCTTTGGTTTTGAAGTGACCGATTTCTTGTCTAAAGATAGTCTGGCTAACAATGAAGTAGCATCAATCTTTTCTGGAGCAGCACCGGACATAATGTTATGGTTATATATGTATATATTTGTCTATGATGGTAAAGTTATAGTGTTGTTTAATTCTTGATGCATGAATGCCAATCATAAATAGTTAAACGTCAAGTGTGAGTTTGATTTTCAGTTCGAAAAAGATTCAAGGCGGAAGAAAAAAAGGCCGGGTGGATAGAGTATACGACACTTAATTTGTCGCGAGCAGTGAGATTTGTATTTGTACCGAAGACAAGACAAGATCCTTCAATGAGTAGGGTTTATCTTGCATACTTGATAAACCACCAATCAAACAATCAGACAACGATAGTTTCCAGCAATTAATACTACGTATATACATTTAATTAGGAGCATTCTATAAGATCAAGATATCCAATTGGTTCTCAAAATCTTTATCAAACCCATCTATAGAGTCCCATATCAATCAATCCGACCTAATCACTAGAGCCAAACTTGATACATGTATATAGAGACCAATGCAAGATTACTATCAGATACAAATTGAAGAACTGGAAGTACTCCAAGCTATTTATGCAGAAGATTTGACCAACAAAACTCCAGAATCTTCAGCATGGAACAAGAAACCATCGCCCAAGTTTGAGATCAACCTCACTTCGGACCAAAGTAATGAACCAGTCTTATCTCTTCTATTGACGGTAGAGTTTACTTCAACATATCCAATGACACTACCAATAGTTCAAATTCCAAAATCACAAAACATCCTAGCATCACAATTGAAATCATTACAGAAAGAAATGAAAGACATTATGAACGCCGAGAAAGGTGGACCGATGATTTTCTCTTTGACTACCACCATCATCGATTATCTAGACCAATTCCAATCAAGTGCCAAAACAGATTCTTTGGAAGAAGAAAGATTGAAAAGACTAGAAAAACAAAAAGAAGAAATGGAGTTACAGCAGAAAGAAGAGAAGCAGAGAATTGAGCAAGAAAGAGAAAAAGAGCAAGAAATCTTGGATAGAATGGTTGAAACTGAATTGAAAAGAAGAGGTAATATGTACGACCACGATGGTCAAGACCACAATAGTTATGATAATGCTGATATAGATACAGAACAAAGTCACAGCTCAGGTTCCGGTTTACACACAAGTCGACCAATGCCTACCCAATCTTCCAGTAAACTACTGGGTATTGACGACAGCATCTTAATCCCATCTCCTGAAGAACTGAAAGTCGAAGAATTTTTCATTTTTGACAAACCCATACAAGCACAATTAGATTATTTACAGTTTAACTTCAGAACCGTTACTGGGTTTATTCCAGTCCAACCAACTGGTTTATTGAAAGATATCTCTAAGCAATATTTAGTCAAACCGTACATTAGGAACACTTCTCCAGCATACCAACTGATGAAAGAAATCACCAAGAATACAAGCAAATTAAAAAGAAGGTTTGGTAAAAATACAAGAGGTAACGAAAAGGATATCCAATTTTTGCTGACTGAAGTTGAGCTTGCCAACCCCTTCTGGAAGTCTAGTCAAGGTAAGAAATCAATCTTGTACCTTGAAAGAGAACTACAAGCTGTAGCTGACCTCAAACATGAAAATATTGTAAGAGTGTTTGCCTTCAATATTGAAAGATTAGAAATGACTTCCAATGGCGACGTGTCTTTGAATAACTCCGCTGCTAGAAAGACAACTAAGAAGATCTCCAAAGAAAGCGAAAAGTACTGTGTTTGGAAAATTAGAATCTTGACAGAACCGGCTGAAACATTAGGTGATCTATTATCCACCATTTCATTTATTAATTTAAATTCAGCTAGGGAATGGACTATTCAAATGTTGGAAAGTCTGGAATACCTTCATAAACAAGGTTTAATTCATAAATGCTTAACTTTGGATGCCATTAATATCTGTCAACCTGAAGGTTTGAGTCAAACTAAAGTGAAATTGTCCGATACTTGTTATGGTTACACTATATTGGATATGATCACCAATTACCCAAATATTGGCCAAGAGCCAGATGATGAAATTTTACCATTTGACTCAAATGGTTGGACTGCACCTGAAAGAATTGATCCTCGTAACGGAAGCCTACTATCAAAACCACAAAGAAAGACAGACGTTTGGGATTTGGGTGTTTTGTTTATTCAGATGATTATTGGGCCTAATGTTGTTCACGATTTTGAAGACCCTGTTGATTTCGTGACAAGTTTTACTAATTTTGACGAAGCCATTTACGATTTTTTGATTAATATATTTGAAACCAAAACTAAAAAAAGACCTGATCCATTGGAATTACTACCAACGAAATTCTTGAGACTGAATTTGAATGTTTCACCATTGAGTAAGATAACGGGCTCAAATAACTTAACAGTTAATAGTAATGGGTTAGCTCCTTCAGCAATGTCAACTGGTAGATCCATGTATGGTTTTAGTGACATCTCTGGTACAACCAATCTACTTGGCCCGACCAAGGATAACTTAGCAAGGGCAGGAAGAAGAGAATCCTTTACTACTTCCGTGTTTGGTGCCGAGACCAAGACATACTCCAGATATGTTCAAGATTTTGAAGAAGTTGGTATTCTTGGTAGAGGTGGGTTCGGTGAGGTTGTGAAAGTCAGAAATAAATTAGACGGTAGATTCTATGCCATTAAGAAAGTTAGACACACTGAAGATAAATTATCCAAAATTTTAAACGAAGTTATGTTATTAGCCAGATTGAACCATCAGTATGTTGTTAGATATTATGCTGCATGGCTAGAAGATGACAATGGTTACAACTTCAGAAGGGGTAGTTCTGCTGTTTTATCAGATGATGAAGATGATGACGATGAAGATGATGATGAAGGAGATGATGAATCTGATGAAGATTCTAGAGAGCATAGAAGTTTCAGTGGAACTAGAACAAACAGTCAAAGTTATATTTCTAACGATTTCATCTCAAATTCCTTAACCAATGACCTTGAGTTTGATTTCACTGACTACGACGACGAGGAAACTGATAATTCCGATGACGATGATGATGAGGATGAATTTGAAAACAATAACGCTGTTCCTGATGAGGATCTGGATGACAGTGCTTTTACCTTCGGTACTAACCCAAATTCTGAAGAGTCCATTTCCAAAGCCAAGCCAATAGCCAGAACCCCAGTTCAAGGGCCGAAATCAAAGAAAAGAAGTGTTTTGTTCATTCAAATGGAGTACTGTGAAAACCGAACCTTAGCCGATTTGATCAAACAAGGCTTACCATCAGACGCTGATAATTATTGGAGACTTTTGAGACAGATTCTAGAAGCATTGAGTCATATTCATTCTCAAGGTATCATTCATAGAGATTTGAAACCGGTTAATATTTTCATTGACGAGAATCATAATGTCAAGCTTGGTGATTTTGGGCTAGCTAAAAACGTGCATAACATTTCATCCATAGATTCTAAACAATTGGACTTGAATAAATCTTCTGAAGATTTGACTTCTGATATTGGTACAAAATTGTACGTCGCCATTGAGGTTGTTCATGGTAATGGTTCTTATAACGAGAAGGTCGACATGTATTCATTAGGTATTATCTTTTTTGAAATGATTTATTCCCTAGGCACCAAGATGGAGAGAACTATCAATGTCATTAACTTGAGATCACCATCTATTGTGTTCCCTTCGGATTTCGATAGCCAAAGACTAAATACAGAGAAAAAAATTATCAAGATGCTTCTAGATCATAACCCTGATAAGAGACCTACTGCTGAGAAATTATTACAAAGTGGACTAATAAGAGTGCAACAACAAGACGATTTAATGAAAGAGGCTTTGAATGCATTAGTTGATCCATCTTCATCGTGGCATCATCAAGCTCGTAACATCTTGTTCTCACAACCTTATAGTTTTGCAAGAGATTTATTATTTGGTGAGTATTCGAACAAAAAGAATCTATTGGTTTCCGATTACATTTTACATTCCAAGATTGTGGAAGAAGTTGAAAACATTTTTAAAAGACACGGTGCCGTCAAATTTGTTGATAACAATTCTGCTTTATATCCAAAGAACCCATTGTACGATTCCAGTTATCAAATTTACGAAGTTTTAGATAGAGCTGGATCTGTTTTACAACTGCCTTATGATTTGACTTTACCATTGGCAAGATTACTAGGTAGACAAAAATTAAGTGTTCAAAAATTTTATAGAATTGAGTATGTTTATAGACCAATTGATAAAGATGAAGGTTCTGGACCAGCTAAATTCAAAGAGATTGATTTTGACATTGTTTCCAACCCAACTGACCCACTTGATTACTTACCTTTCAACGATGCAGAATGTATCAAGGTTGCTTGTGACATTATATCCATTTTCCCATTCATTAAAAAGTCAAATGTCAAGATATTGTTGAACCATTGTAACTTGTTAGAAACAATCATGGAATACTGTGGCATTGAAAGTGCACAACAGTTGGTTGTTGGTAGAATATTAGCCGATGCTGGATATGGTAAGACCACGAAAGATATTAAGGCTATCCTAAAACAGGATTTAAACATCTCAACAACTGTTTTGAATGAGTTGGTGAACTTTGATTTCAGTTTATCATTACCTAGTGCAGAATCCAAATTACATAAATTGATGCTTGATAGTCCATATTTGAATAGAATTGATGACTGTTTAAGTTACCTCAGAAAGGTTATCAGATACTTGGAACTATTTGGTGTTGATATATCGGTTGAGCTCCAACCGTTCAATGGGTATAATCTTGCTTTCTATAGAGGTGGTATTATGTTTGCTGCTGTTTATGAAGATAAATTTAAATCAATCATTTGTGCAGGTGGTAGGTACGATAATCTAATCACTACATTAGCAAGAAACAAAGCTACGAGCTCGTTACCTAGAGCTGTTGGTTTAAGAGTTGCATGGGATTTCTTGTTTGGTTCCATGAAAAGATATCAAGAAATGTTTCAAAATAGAAAAGATTTGAAAAAGAAGAAGTTCCAAAAAGAGAATTTGAAGATCACCTGGAATCCTAAAAAATGTGATGTTTTGATTGGATTTTTTGCTATTGGTATTTTGAGAGAAATAGCACCTTTCTTGTTAAATACATTTTGGTCCAAAGATATTAGTGCTGATATAGTGAAAAACAGTCTTACTATTGAAGATATGTCAAACCAAGCAGTGAACGATGGTGTTAAATGGTTGTTGGTGGTCAAAGCTCAAACTACATTACATAGTTTGAAACAAGCGAAGAGTAATAAGTTCAAACCATTGAGATTGAGAAATTTGGAGACAAAGACTGATTCTGAAGTTGATCTTCAAGATTTGTTCAACATCTTACAAGCTGATTTTGCCCAATTACCAAGTAACAACACTCAACAATCACCACAATCTACAATTGAACAGCCAAACCACCATCACCAAGAATCATCAGATATGTCAACTGATCTACATATGAGCAACGACTCCAAACAAAAAGTTATTGTTGTTCCAAACAATGCAATCAATGCGAATAAAAAGAACAACAAAAAGGAAAAATGGGCTATTGTGGATCAGGCAGTCGAAGCCTCAATGAAAATACTTGATACGTTATCAAACTGCTCAGTTTTTGCAATTGAAGCTAAAGTTGAAGTTTTGGATATGATTTCGATGACGTCTTTGGATCAAGCTGATGAATGGAAGAGAAGAGTTGGTGGTGTTTCCAGTTCGACACCCAGATCTTTTGTTACTAATATCTACAATGCATTGTCAAAGGAGGCTGCAAGGGGTACAAAGTGGGCTATTATTTATGGTGGACCAAAGACAGATAATAAAGTTTGTATTGTTGATTTACAACGGTGATTAGTGTTTGTTTTTTTGTTTTTTCTGTTTTTTGATGTGTATGTACGTATATAAGCAGACGATTTACTAGAAATCAACTTAAAGAATTATAGATATGAAGTTAATTAATAAATTAGAGAAAAGAGGATGGAAAATAATAATAGGAATAATATACATGGTAACAGGAATGCATTTAACAAATCTTTTCTGTTTCTGGCAAAACACTTAAACATTTCCAGTAGCTATTTCATGCTAACTGTAGCAGAAATACCATAGTGGCGTATTGTTCGTTAAAAGTGATGGTGGTGGTGTGTGTTATTCAAAAATCGTAATCATCATACCCTTCATCATCACCAAAACTGAGACTAAAAGCAACGATACTTATATAAATAGCAAACCCACCAGTCAAACTTAACACCATGCTCCATTTTTCAATCACTTTGCAATGCCAAAACACAATTGGTAATAAGGATCCACTAAAGACGAAAAACCCAGTAAGGAACTTCATAAATTCTTTAAAAGGACTTGCAGATCCTCCACTTGAATCAGATAAAAAGTCTGTTTCATAAGAGTTTGATAATGAAGCAGCTATAAAATTTGGGATAGGGGCAATGAGGAAAAGAAACACCGTTATCAGTGGGAAGTAGTTGTTGAATAAAACACAACTTAGGACAATGTTGAGAAATCCTAAGGCTATGAGAATACTGAGGAAGATTAGTTTTGTGAGTGGGTTTAGTTTGTACATCTTTCTATTATTTTCTTGTTTTTTTTTGTATATCCGCTTTCTTTTTTTGCTTTTTAAAATGTGTGATTTTGATGTCAATTGGGTTGTCAATTGATGCAGAGAGGCATATATATATTAGTTCAAAGTGTTGTCTGGTTTCTTGAGAAAGGTTCAATTTAAAGCTCCAGAAGCAAAAAAAAAAGCGACTGCCAGAATAACATCATGTTCAGTATTTTGAATATTCAAAGATACAGTAAACGGTATTGTATCATATACATACACACATACATATATACATATATAAAAAAATAATATCAATTGAAACTAAAATCCAATTCACGGAAGATATATACAAAAATTGGAATGGAAGAGAAAAAACAAAAAAAAAAAAATTAACGCATGATTTTTATAACAAAGATACTAATAATCATCTTCTCTGGATTTTTTTTTTTTTAGTTCATATAATTGGGTTGTATTTTTGGAGAGGTGTAGAAACTATAAACAGATTGGAAAAAAAATTGTTGTATTTAAACATCACATTTATTTTTGTTCTTCGGATGAACTGGAGTTGTCGTTAGCAGCTTGATCCTTGTACATCTTTTCGAATAATTTCAAAGAAGAATCTTGTAAAGCGTCGAATTTTTCCTTAACTTCAGTTGGTTCAACAGCATCACCAGAGTTAACCTTAACAATAACTTCTCTTAATTCTTCAATTAACTTCTTAACGTTTTGAACTTCCATCTTGTCTAATTTATCAGCAAATTCTTCTAATGACTTTTCGGTATCGTTACATAATTGATCAGCCTTGTTGGTTTGTTCAATGGCTTCCTTTCTAGCCTTATCTTCTTCCTTGAACTTTTCAGCATCATCAATCATCTTTTCAATTTCAGAGTCGGATAAACCGGATGAACCAGCAACAGTAATGGAGTTGTCCTTACCAGAGGCCTTATCCTTAGCAGAAACGTTAATGATACCATCGGCATCAATATCGAAACTAACTTCTATTTGTGGGACACCCTTTGGAGCTGGTGGGATACCGGCTAAAGTAAAGTTACCAATCAACTTGTTGTCTCTAACTAATTCTCTTTCACCTTGGAAGACTCTGATTTCAACAGAGGTTTGACCAGCAGCGGCAGTGGAGAAAACTTGAGATTTCTTGGTTGGGATGGTAGTGTTTCTGGTGATTAATCTAGTAAAGACACCACCTAAAGTTTCAATACCTAAAGATAATGGGGTAACATCTAATAATAAGACATCCTTAACTTCACCGGATAAGACAGCACCTTGAATAGCAGCACCAATGGCAACAGCTTCATCTGGGTTGACAGCCTTGGATGGTTCCTTACCGAACAAGTTCTTGACGGTTTCGACAACCTTTGGCATTCTGGTCATACCACCAACTAAGATAACTTCAGAGATATCAGAGGTGGACATACTGGCATCCTTTAAGGCCTTCTTGACTGGTTCAACAGTCTTCTTGATTAATGGTTCAACTAATTGTTCTAATTGAGATCTTGACATTTTCAAGTTGATGTGCTTTGGACCAGAGGCATCAGCAGTGATGAAAGGTAAGTTGATTTCAGTGGAAACAGTGGAAGATAATTCAATCTTTGCCTTTTCGGAAGCTTCTCTAATTCTTTGAATGGCCATTCTATCGTTTTCTAAGTCGATACCGGATTCCTTCTTGAAAGCATCAACAATGTATCTAACTAAAGAAATATCGAAATCTTCACCACCTAAGTGAGTATCACCGTTGGTTGATTTAACTTCAAAGACACCGTTATCAATATCTAGAATGGAGATATCAAAAGTACCACCACCTAAATCGAAAACGGCAACAACGGATGAATCCTTCTTTTCCAGACCGTAAGCTAAAGCAGCAGCAGTTGGTTCGTTAACAACTCTGGCAACGTTTAAACCAACAATGGCACCAGCATCCTTGGTAGCTTGTCTTTGAGAATCGTTGAAGTAAGCTGGGACGGTAACAACGGCAGATGAGACTGGCTTACCTAAGTAGGCATCAGCGGTTTCCTTCATCTTTTGTAAAACGAAACCACCAATTTGAGCTGGAGAGTATCTTTCACCTCTTGATTCAACCCAAGCGTCACCATTACTGTGCTTGACAATCTTGTATGGAACTTGCTTGATATCTCTTTGAACTTCAGCATCTTCGAATCTTCTACCAATTAATCTCTTGGTGGCGAACAAGGTGTTTTCTGGGTTAACAACAGCTTGTCTCTTGGCTGGGATACCAACTAATCTTTCACCATCTTTGGTGAAAGCAACAACAGATGGAGTAGTTCTTGAACCTTCAGCATTTTCAATGATCTTTGGGGTCTTACCTTCTAAAACGGCAACGGCAGAGTTAGTGGTACCTAAATCGATACCAATAACAGTACCATTGGCCTTGTTGGAGTTGTATCTAACTTGTCTTAAAGTAGAGGATTTTAAGTTTCTTGATAAATTAGCTAACATTGTGTATAAGTTTGTCTATTCACAATTGTATAAAGTGACTTTTTAAAATATGAACCTAATATTAAAGAAAAAACAACTGTTTGTTGAAAAAAAGAAAAAGATGAGCAAGTGGTTTTTTTTTGACACACAACTGACATTGACCAAAAAAGGTCCTGTTGACTCTCTCACTCTCCACTCATCGATTATTTTTTTGAGCGAAAAAAAGTGAAAAATCGTCGAAGATTCGAGAAGGGGAGAAAAAAAAAAACTTTTGAACTGCCACAAATCTTGTGGCTGGTGTATTTGAATTTGAAAGGTCATTTTTGTTACTTTGTTCCTACTTTGTTTTTAGTGCGGTTACCCGGCCGATGCCGATGGGGAATAAAAAGAGGATAAGTGGCTGGTGTTGGTTATGGCGGCGGTCTCCGGTGTCGGGTTTTGAAATGTGTAAGATGGGAAAATAGTCCCTCTTTTTTCTTTTTTTCTCTATGATTATAAATAATATACCCATATATATTATAAAATTTTTTCTATACTTTTTAGCAACTTCAAATCCTCGCTCCTATTCATCTTCCCCAGTTTGAGAACCTTCATTGATCCAACTGCAACTAGCTTCAAGTTCAACTTGTCACATATCCGTTCAATGACATCACCAACGTCCTCATTGGAAATCGGTAAACTAACTGAATCCCTCACTATTTGTTTCAATCTATTAACGCTTAAACTCACTGATTTATCATCGGATCCATATTTGGGTGATTGTTCATAAATGATTTCGTATATCCTTTCCATTTTAGAATTTAGTAATCCGTCTCTTTTCAATTTTGTTAGTGATTCCTTTGATGGTTTCAATCTATTTTGCGATTCTTTCAATTTGATTCGATCTAATAATGATAACTGTATGGTGATTCCAGTTGAAGATACTATTATAGGAGCCTTCTTTTCATGGAATTCGTATTTAGATTTATCGTTTGATAACTTTTTGTTGCAACTTTCTGGTTTGGATACTCGAACTTTACTATAATTTTGTAAAACTGATATCTTTTTGTTACTCTTCAACACAATTTCATAGTTTGATATATCACTCAAACAACTGATTTTATTTTCTTTGAAATATAAGTTTATTGATTCTTTGAAATCATTCAATCTTGAGTTCAAGTTTTTAATTAAATTGGATCTCACAGTTTCCACAGTTTCACCATTCTCTTTAGTGCAAACATCAATTATTATATCATCGTTTGTAACATCATGGATTAGTTCGTATGATCTGTTATATATATGTTTTATCTTTTTCAAGTTTTCCAATGTTAAGTTTATGATTTTTTTAGAAACAATCGATAGTTTAATAACGCTTGATAAGTAATTCGTTTGATAATGGATCGCTATCAAGGTGTCAAATCTTTTGAACAATTCTAATAAAATGGTTTTTGTTTCTTCTGATTCCAATAGTACTAGCTCATCTACCATTTTTTTTTGATGTATTTTTGATTCTATATATATATATTTGTATTAGCTGATTATAGTGATGATGCAAGGTGCTAATTTTAATTTATATAAGATAACAACTGATTAGAGCAAATTACTAGAAACTTAATTTTGAAACGCGTTGTAACTTTTTTGTACACTTTTTTTTTTATTTAAAGACTGAAAAAAAAGAAACGCGTAGAAGCAAGGCGGTGTATCAATTAACAGAAGAAGAATAAAAGAAAATGTAAGGATGTAAAACATAAAGCTAGTAGTGTGTTAATTAAGAGAAATGTAAAGAAAGGTGAGAATGGTTATACAACATAGACCTATTTGTATATTAATTATATTACTTACACATTTTATTAAAATAGTTAATAGCTTGCCGACAACTTGGCAATCTTCGATAGCATACAACACAACTGTAGATACGTTGAAACACCTTCCAACACCCTCATATGAGTAAATCCAACGATTCGAATAATCTCCAACCTTTTATCTTCATCAACATCATACATTGATTTAATAACTTTAAAAGAAGTACTCACAATATCAATCGAACTATAACCTTTAGCCCATAATTTATCCAAAATAGTAATGGATTCATCAAATTTACCATTGATTGAGTTTAAAATCATCTTGGAAATAATAATTGGATGTGGAGAATCCACAATTTTATAAACATTTTCAGAGTTAACTAATTTGAATCCATAGTAGGTACTTTGTAAATTATTGATAGCTTGTCTCATATCACCTTCAGCAGTGAAAATCAATGCTTCTAATCCATCGTTTGTATATTCAATCTTTTCCAATTCAATGATCTCCAATAATTTTTTCAATATTTCATCATCTTGTAATTTATTGTATCTCAATATAGCACATCTACTTTGTAATGGCTCAATGATTTTTGACGAGATATTGCAAGCAAATGCAAATCTCGTTGTGTTGGAATAAACTTCCATGGTTCTTCTCAATGCTTGTTGTGCACCGGGTGTCATTGAATCAGCTTCGTCCAATATAACTATCTTATGGCGTCCCAATGGTAATTGAACTTTTTTCTGTGCAAATTGTTTGATCTTATTACGAACAGTTTCAATACCTCTATCATCAGACGCATTCAATTCAAGTGTAGCTTCTTTGTATTGATCACCAAGTAATTCACGGGCAAGACATAAAACAGATGTAGTTTTACCTATACCTGGTAAACCAGAGATTATTAAATGTGGCATGTTACCTTCTGCAGAGATTCTTCTAAGGGATTCAACGGTGTCTTTGTTACCAGCCACATCTTTAAGTTCTGTTGGACGATATTTCTCAACCCTGTTTAGAGATATATATATATGAATGTAACTTGTTAGTATGTTTGAGCGAGCTTTGAACTTCTGAGTGATGTGAGATTGGGACTTACCAAGGTAATTCTAGTTCCAGTGGGTAATCTGATTTAATCATTGCATTTATATATGTATGTATGTATGTATGTATGTATGCTATAGTTATTTAAGGGTTTTGCTAAGGAATCAAAACAGCTTTTTAAAAGAGAGGTATAGAAAGTGTTAATGAAATTAAATGGAATCAAAAATTGAATTTCGTGTGTTGAGACACCATCGCGCGTTGCAAATCCATGGAATTCAAATTTGAATTGAATTTAAAGAAGCAACAGGATAAAGGAGCTTGTTGATTGGAGACTGATTGTATTAAAGGATCTGATGTAGTAGTAAGTAAAAAAGCAAAAACGTTCAGTTGAAAATTAGAAGGGGGGTTTAAAAAGCACAGAAAATATGTTGTGGACTTATTATTTCGTATCTGTATTAAAAAGCCATTTTCAGAAAGAAAAGTTTTGTATTTTGAGTTCATAAATAAATAAATAAGAAAAAAAAAAGGAAAAACCGCATAAAAGAAATAAAAAAAAACGTTAAAGACAGTGTGAGTAGTTGTTCTATTGTCTTGCAAACCAATAATACATACAAATATATATTATGCAACTTGCCGCTCGAGATTTTAAACAACAAAAATTCAACTGAAGAATTAAAAAGATGAAAGCAAGAAAGGAAAGAGTACTTGAAAATTGCTGTGCCAAGTTCGAATTATAAAAAAACAAGCTCTATGACTAACAAATAACTTCAGAAAATATCTAATTATTTGGATTGGACAGCATTAAAAGCAGCTCTGATTTCTTCAGGTGATTTACCCTTGATCATATCGGCAACAACTTTACAAGATGAATTCAACAATGGCTTGATGTTTAAGAAATTGGCAGCTAAGATGATTGATCTTAATAAATCAGCATCAACGTTCAAAAAATTCTTATCCCAAAAATCAACAGGAGAGGCAGCCTTGTAGTTGTCTTCTTCGTCTTCTTCGTCTTCTCCAGGGAAATGATAGTTCTTGTAATGTTCACACCATTCTAACACTTTGTTCAAGGTAATACTGTTGATATTATTAATTGGGATTTCTGGTTGTTCGCCAGCTTCAGCTTCATCTTCGTCGTGGTCGTCTTCATCAACTTCTGGTTTCAAGTTCTTCAATAGGTTCTTGATGTATAAGGAACTTTCAATGGTTTTTCTTTCGACAGGGATTCTTACGTTGTCTGAAGAGATTAAAATAATTTTTTGATCGGACATTGTGTGTTTATGTTGGTTGTGGTGTATGTATGTCTTTATGATAGATAATCAACAAACAAAAGAACCAGACAGTGGATTGATTTGTATTACTTATTTATTCTGTTATACAAGTTCAATTAAAATGATGATTTAATCAATCTGCCATTAAAAAGTCACGTGCGCCCGCGCTTTCTGAAAACCTTCCAGAATTTCCAATCGAACTATTTATCCATTTAGAGACACCTATTTGTTCATCTTTTTGCTTGATTTGTGGTGTTTGTCCCCATTTGACTTACAATTACACTGCATCTCTTTTTTAAACTCTCTGTTTAAGCACTAAAGACTCAACTTGATACATCACCAGCCATGGCCACTCAATCCTTGGTTAACAGTGACACCATAGAGTCCGCTCAACTGTTGGCTCCAAAGTTGACCTTACTAAAACCTTATGTTTTACCCTTTACGGTCATTTATCCAATTTACTACAACCTATATCTAAATCACTATGATACCTACTTCGTTGGTAGAGAATGGACTTTTGTTTATACTTTGTCTTTACTTTCAATCCACGCTTTGATCTGGTTGTTACCAAGATGGAATTTGGATCTGGATGCTAAATTCAAGTACTCAACTTCTCCAAAATTGACCACTGCCACTCATTTGTACATCCAGGCTAAAACTGGTTTCGGTTTAAGTGAGATCTGTAAATTAAATTACAACAAAGATATTAAACAGCTATATTTCATGTACCAAAAGAGAAAGTATATGTGGAACAACGAATTGACACAATTTTCCCCTCCAATTTTTGCCATTGATAAAGAAGGTTTAACAATTTCCAAAGTTAAGAATTCCATTGGTTTATCTTCAGATTCCATTTCTCCATTTGAAAACCTGTACGGTAAGAACAAGTTTGATATTCCAATCCCTACTTTCATTGAATTGTTCATTGAACATGCTTTAGCTCCATTCTTTGTCTTCCAATTGTTCTCCATTGCTTTATGGTGTATGGATGATATGTGGTATTTATCTTTATTCTCTTTATTCATGTTAGTTTCCTTTGAATGTACCACTGTCTGGCAAAGAAAATCAACAATGACTGAATTTCAATCAATGGGTATTAAGCCTTATGATCTTTACTGTTATAGAAACAAGAAATGGTCTTTAATGTCAACTGATGATTTATTGCCTGGTGATATCGTTTCTGTTACTAGAACTCCTCATGATGACTTATCAATCCCTTGTGATCTGGTTTTACTTGACGGTTCATGTATCGTTAACGAAGCTATGTTATCCGGTGAATCCACCCCATTGTTAAAAGAATCTATCAAATCCAGAGATGATGCCGACTTATTCCAACCAGACTCATTAGATAAGAATGCTATGTTACATGGTGGTACTTCTTGTTTACAAGTTACTGCTCCAGAAAAGCCACTGATCAAATTAGCTCCAGATCAAGGTGCTTTAGCTTTAGTTGCCAAAACAGGTTTTGAAACCACCCAAGGTTCATTAGTTAGAGTTATGATTTTCTCTTCCGAAAGAATGTCCGTTGCCAACAAAGAAGCCTTTTTATTTATTTTGTTCTTGTTGGTTTTCGCTATTATTGCATCATGGTACGTTTGGGTTGAAGGTACTAGAATGGGTAGAGTTCAATCCAAGTTGATCTTGGATTGTATTATTGTTTTGACCTCTGTTGTTCCCCCTGAACTACCAATGGAATTAACAATGGCTGTCAACCAATCTTTAGCTGCCTTGGGTAAGTTTTACATTTACTGTACTGAACCATTTAGAATCCCTGTTGCTGGTAGAATTGACGTTTGTTGTTTCGATAAGACTGGTACTTTGACTGGTGAAGATTTGATGTTTGAAGGTTTAGCCGGTTTCAAGAATGATGATATCAGATATTTATCAAAGCCAAGTGCTTCTGAAGTTCCACCTGTTACTTTAAACGTTTTAGGTTCTGTCCATGCTTTAGTTAAATTAGATGATGGTGAAATTGTTGGTGATCCAATGGAAAAGGAAACTTTGAAAGTTTCCCAATGGAAATTAGGTAAAGCTAAAAACACCGTTGAAGGTCACGGTAAGTCGATCAAAATTTTAAGAAGATTCCAATTCTCATCAGCTTTGAAGAGATCCTCCTCAATTTCTAAAATTAATAATTCTTTATTAGTCAGTTGTAAAGGTGCCCCTGAAACCATCCATGAAATGATTGTCGATGCTCCAGCCAACTATGAATCGACTTATAAATCATTCACTAGATCTGGTTCCCGAGTCTTAGCTTTAGCCTACAAAAATTTACCTTCCGATGCTAAAATTGATACAATCGATAGAAAGCATATTGAATCTGATTTGAAGTTTGCCGGTTTTATTGTTTTCCACTGTCCAATGAAAGATGATGCCATTGAAACCATCAAGATGTTGAATGAATCAAGTCATAGATGTGTCATGATCACTGGTGATAATCCATTAACTGCTTGTCATGTTGCTAAAGATGTTGCTATTGTTACTAAAGACGTTTTAATTTTGGATGCTCCTGAAAGAAACCACCCTGGTGATTCTGAATTGACATGGAGAAACGTTAATGAAACAAGAGTTATTCCATTCAATTCAACTCAAGAATTTGATGAATCTTTCTTAATTAAAAACGATATCTGTATTACTGGTTTTGCTTTAAGTAAATTGATGGAACATGAACATTTAAAGAAATTGATTAAAAATACTTATGTTTACTCAAGAGTTTCACCATCTCAAAAGGAATTTATTTTGAACTCTTATAAAGAATTAGGTTATAACACATTGATGTGTGGTGATGGTACCAACGATGTTGGTGCTTTGAAACAAGCACATATTGGTATTGCATTATTAAACGGTACTGAAGACTCGATGAAGAAAATGCAAGAAAACAGAAAGATTGAAGCCACTCAAAAGGTTTATCAAAAGCAATGTGAATTAATGATTAGATGGGGTAAACCAGCACCTAAAGTTCCACCTCTCATTGCTCATTTATATCCACCAGGTCCAACTAATCCTCATTATTTAGCAACCATGGAAAAAATGGGTTACCAAATCACTGATGAAATGAGAAAAGCTGTTGACGTTGCCAATGCTCAAGCTCCAACCGTGGCTGCTCCAACCACTATTGCTGAAGGTAAGAAGCAACCTGCATTTGCTGAACAATTAATGGCTGGTTTACAAGATTTCGAACAAACTCAAGATGAAGAAGCACCAGTTTTGAAATTGGGTGATGCCTCAGTTGCTGCTCCATTCACTTCTAAATTAGCTAATGTTTCTGCTGTGGTTCATATTGTTAGACAAGGTAGATGTGCTTTGGTTTCCACTATTCAAATGTACAAGATTTTAGCATTGAATTGTTTAGTTTCTGCTTACTCATTATCAGTGTTATACTTGGCCGGTATCAAATTCGGTGATGGTCAAGCTACTGTTTCTGGTTTATTATTATCAGTTTGTTTCTTCTCCATTTCAAGAGGTAAATCATTAGAAAAACTATCTAAAGAAAGACCACAACCAGGTATTTTCAACATTTACATCATGGGTTCCATCCTTGGTCAATTTGCCACACATTTAATCTCCTTAATCTACTTAACCAGAGAAATTTACATCTTGGAACCAAGAGAACCGCAAATTGATCTTGAGAAAGAGTTTAAACCATCATTGCTAAACACTGCCATGTTCCTCATACAATTATCTCAACAAGTCTCCACCTTCACTATTAACTACCAAGGTCCACCATTCAGAGAATCAATTAAGGATAACAGAGGTATGTACTACGGTTTGATTGGTGTTACCTTCTTATGTTTTTCTGGTGCTACTGAGTTTATTCCAGAATTGAATGAAGCTATGAAGTTTGTTCCAATGGTTGATATTTTCAAGCTCAAATTGACATTAGTTATGATTCTTGATTTTGCAATTAGCTGGGGTATTGAATTAGGTTTAAAACATTTCTTTATGGATTTCAAGTGTGCTGATATTGCATTGAGGGATAATGACAATGATGTTGTTGTTGAAGTTGAAAGTAAGAAGGCAAAATAGATATATGTGATTTTGTTCTTTCTTTTTTTATAGATGTCTCTGAGTGTTGTGTTTATTCAGAGTGGCAAATTGAATTTCTTGATCTTTTAAAGTACTTGAGTGCCAATTTCCCTTTTTTTTTTATCTATATTTCTAATTAACTTATATATACAGTTTTTTTTTTCATCACCATCATTTTATTAGTTTGTTTTGTGTTTTTTATTTAAAGTTTATGTTTTATAATTGCTAAATAAACGATTATCTGTTTTTTACTTAATTAACTCTCATTCATGTTTATAGTTTGTGATTGTGATTTAAAATCTTATGATTTTCTTCTACCCTTCTTATGACCTAAAAACTTGTAATCTTTCAATGAATTTGAAGTTAGAGTATCTTCGATTAATGAACTCGCGACATAGAATTTGTGGTGATATTTAATAACTAATTGTTTGTGTTTTGTTTCTTAGATGTAAGTTATTGATAATAAAAAAATTGTTCACCGAATCTTAAATTTTGAACATTTTTGGTATATTTATTTACTGAATGCTGTTGGTATGTACTAGTTTTGGTATATTATGAGTCTAAGAAGAAGAGATTACAATTTCGAGGATTGCAAAAAGGCGGATAGTTTGATTTTATTTTTACTTTTGATATTTTTTTTACTTTTGTTTTTTTTTTTCCTTACAACGTTTTTACATATTAGTGATTTCAGTTGTTTAATCACGTTTATTTTTCCTTTGTATTTTGATCAAGTGTATCATAAATTGTCAATTATAAGTCAAAGAAATGTCGACTTTTTGATCCTATAACGTTTAAAATTAAAACGACTCTCACCTCACAAATCGACTACATACTTTGATAAGAATTTGAAAAAAGAGTCTACTATTAACGCGCTTCCATGGATTTAATTCTCTAAAAATATTGAATTGCCTTAAACCAAAGTATATTTATACAGATAGGGAATGTCGTGCTTATCAAACAAGCTTTTATCAGCAACTTTGGATTGATCAACTTTCACTTTTCAATACTCAGTAAGCTAATAAAGTTTTCAGAGCAAAGCAAATTTCACATTTCATTGTTGTTAACTTCCTGAAAATACGCAGTATGAACAGAAAACCAACCGTGTTTTTCACTCGAAAAGCAACAACAAACGAGTAAGACATGAATGCACAAATTTGGTTGTTATGTCCGTACAAGCAAATTATTCCCGACGTCAGCTTACAACTCTTCTTCCATTGGTCTATGATTGGTAAATCACAAAAATCCAGGGTCCTTAACGTAATAGTGACTGTTTTGATTCCGTTTGCAGATCTTCCCAATTTTTTAAGAAAGTTATCTGATGGTGGAGATGTTTACGACCAATCAACTTTATAACATCTTAAAGTGCTAGTTTCCTGATGGATTTTATTGGAATCATTTTGCGTAACCCGATTATTCAAAACTCGTATTCACACTTTGATGGTTGTACTTTTATTTGCTCAAAAAACACGAACCATTACGGCCACCGTTGGTGGTTTGTTGAACTAATAATTCGGAGAAGTCGGAAATGGAGCCGCACACAGATCCCTTAGATTCTTGTTGTCCAGTGAAGTTGCGGCGTATGGGAGAGGAGACCCCTCACCCTAATAGTTGCTTTCAAAACGGGGAAACTAACGGGATAATTTTGGGATCTGAGCGGCATGAGATTCTTGTGACTTTGATGACATAATCGTTTATTACTTAATCAATATTTAATAGTATTTCTATATCTGGTTCTAAAAGAAGGGAGGAAAAAAGATGATTTCCTTAAAATGAAAAAATATATAACCATAAAAGATAACTATAGAATCGAATCACTATTTATATACTCATTTCTCCGACTATGATGGAAATTTACATAAACCATTGTATGAATTATTTGTTGGACAATTTATATAGAATTATTCAATAAAAATATAATTTTTACATAGAATCAAGTACGGAATATAATCATTAATAACTCCGATTGGATAATATATGAACAACATAATTATTATTCGTATTGTATCATGTTAATTGGAATTACCCAACAAATTTTGCATTGTTTAATCATAGTGCTTCAAACTATTAATCAAAATAGTGTAGTTGAATAGCTTGTTTAAGAAACTTGAATGGTCGTGTAAATCTAATCTAATTATCTGAAATATATATTAGATCCGACAGAAACTCTGTGACAAGGTTTGGCATTTGATGTCCCAACCTTGCCATTAACAGTGTTTCATTACAGATCTTTATCTATTCTTATCCAATAATATCATATCAGTGAAGGTCGTCTGTATAAGCTGTTTTGCCAAGCAGTTACTTGGAATCGGGCCACAAGCCGCTTTGCAAACTATCGGGATTCAAAATTGTCGAACTTTATGGTACAAAACTCTTGAACATTGTCTTCCTTACCTGTTTTATTTTATTAAACAATCAATGTTTAGCAGATTTTTGTTTAGAATACATACTCAAGCTTTAAAATACTGCATAGGTCAATTGTTTACATATTTTTCTGGACAATGCGGTCCCAAACTTTCTATTGACCTCTAAGTTTATATCCCGTGGTTCAACAATAACGGTTCTACTATGGGTATGCCTGCAATCTAAATTGTTCTGTATTGGAACAGAACTGAATCACGATTGCAGCTTTCTACAGTAGAATGCTATTGATTATCAGACTTATATTCAGATTGTGAGTTCTTGACTAACCTTTCTGGATTTGATTAGAACTTTATTTGCTGAAGTACAAATGATCGATCAATTCCAAATTAGTTTTGTTTTTTCAAAACTTTTAATCATGTGAATTCTTCCAAAAGCCATTATAGTTTTTACATTCGTTTGTACCATCTACTGAAAGAAAAAAAAAGACGCAATTATCATTTAAATTGGCTATTGCAGGTGTTGTTGCTATAACACAAACTATTTCTCAAGCTTCACCAATTGGTTTTGCTGGCGCAGAGGGTTACGCTTTGGCTGAAGCTAACGCTTTTGCCATAGCTAACGCTTTACTAGCACCACAAGCTGCCAGCATTTATGAATGCCACTCATATTGTGGTAATTTAATTATCTAAGCCAGAACCTTTGCTGACAGTAGTGAAGAGTCTGTTTACGAAACTGACGCTATGTGTGCTGAAGACTCAACATTTATGGCTTATGTTTCAAGTTGTTTGGACTGTGGTTGGTGTGTTTGGGACTGGTATGGTTCTTCCTTGACCGCTGCTCTCGAAGCTTGTGATTTATCCACTACCCCAACTGGTACTTCTTGTTTAACCACCACTTCTAGTACTTTTTCAACTGTCTCTTCTTCAACTGTCTCTTCTTCATCTGCTACTACTGCATCATCATCATCATCATTATCGTCATCGTCATCGTCATCATCTTTATCATTATCATTATCATCATCTTCTTCTTCTTCTTCTTTTTCCTCTTCAGCAACTATTCCAACTTCGGGTATCTCAACTTCAAGTGATTTAACTTCAAGCACCGCATCATCTTCTACTGTTTCACCATCCATTACTTCCACTTGCACTCCAACTATTACTGGTCTTGACAATGGTGGTTCCCCATTATGGGAAATCGGTGTTCCAGGTGCTTTATCACCATTCCAAATTGATGGTACTAGCTCAGACTTATTTGACTTTGTTGCCTCGGACTTCTACCTTTACTTAGATGGTTCATCTGCTCCAACTGACTACTATGAATCATCAATCACCGGTGGAACTGTTGACTTTGAATTTGTTGAATCATTAGAAGCTTCCCAAAACTTGTTAGTTGGTGGTGGTTCTCCAAACATTGGTAATGGTGAATACCCTGCTACTTTCTACTTAGTTGCTTCTGTTTCTGCTGCAAGGGCCAAGAGAGATGTTACCACTTACACATTAATTGCTACTGCCACTGTTACAGATTATGCTTCTACATCTGCTACTGACTTCTCTGTTACTTTTACTGGCACTGATTCTACTGCAACTTCTACTGGAGCTGATTCTACTGGAACTTCTACTGGGAACCGATTCTGCTGTTATTGCTGGTGTTACCACTGGAGCTGAAACGGCTACTTCTACTGCCACTTAAACTGAAACAATTTGTACTAAATGTCCAATCACCACTGAATACACCACCGTTGTTTGCGAGACTACTGGTTCTACTACTACTGTAACAGTTGCTTGTGATGGTTCATGTACTTACACCCAACTGTTGGCAAAGATGAGTTAGCATCCTCTTACACTACAACTGCTACTGTTATTGATGGCGTTACTGTTACAGTTACTGTCCCATGTGACACGACCACAGCTGCTGATGCTGAAACTAGTAATGCTGCCACTGCTACAGTTGCTACTGCTGCTACTGCTACTGTTACAGCTGCCGATTCCAACTCCACCAATACTACTACTGCTGCTAATGCCGATTCTGACTCTACCAGTACTACTACAGCTGCTGATTCCAACTCCACCAATACTACAACTACTGCTGATTCCGATTCCGACTCTAGCAATACTACTACTACTGCTGCTGGTTCTACAGCTGACGAGGATGTCATTTCAGCTTCTACTGCTTACGAAACTGTTACCTTGGAAACACAAACCTCTGCTAGTACAGATTTATCCTCCAGTACCGCTTCAGTGTCATTATTAACTGGTGCTGCTCCAAGTGTAGTTTCTTCAGCTTTGACCGCTTTTGCTGGTTTATTCATGTTATTATTATAAGTCGAGTTCCAGATCCGTAATCTATTAAGAGATAATAATTAATTCTATAACAGGAAATTTCACTTTCTTATCTCTTTCCTTTCTCTATTTTGCTACAGCTATTATTATTATCTTTAGTCCGTCAGTGTTAATCTTTTATTTGATCTCGTTGCAGTTTTGTCTTTTGCAGTATATCTTGATCATAATTCGAGTTTATTTGCCCGAGTACCTGTATACACGAATGGACTTACGTGACTGGTAAATTCACTAGGCCCTTATATATATATCTATATATATAAATGTATATTTCAATATTTTATTTCGACGTTATAAAACATGTGTATTAAAGGTCTTTAAACTGTCAATCTTTGTCGGGAGTTATCTCGGCAATTGTTAATTTTCGCGGCGGGCCACAGCGGAAATGTGATGATGTATGAACATGTGATCACGGACAACCGTGGCTGCTGTTCTCCAAAAACATTTATACGATGGTTAGCCAAATCAAGACACGGACTTACCTGATAAACCTATCCCGAGCAAAAGAAAACACACATCTTTATCTTTAAACAAATAAACTCCATTTGAATGAATCCCTGAGTGACTCCAAGTTGACCTCCCTCTGGCCATTCGGCTATTTTAACAAACTTCATAGATCACATCTCGCTTAGAATCAAAAGCGCGATGATGACAAATTTCAGGGCACAAGACTATCCATCATGTTCCAAGACGACAATACGTGGCGAATTTCTGGTCTGAATCATCATATCAGATACACCTGTAGAGGATACTTGTATATTATGTTGAGGCGTCAAGTCCGACATTTTTAAGTGTAAAATTAGTACTTGTTTCACCCCCCTACAATCGGCTTCATCCCCAGTTTTTTTTTCCGTTCCATTTGTTCTCTGCAAATGGCGGTGGATTTCAAAATTCTCACATCTCCAATCTCCCGCACTAATATCATTTCGGCCCAGTGCAAATCTCCCGTGACCGTCCCTTGGTTGACTGGCCTCAGAGTTTCTAAAAATCTCCGCCTGGGATGTCGGAGGAAAATTCAAGGAAAAATCAGAGGCACCATTTTTACCGACGGAGATTTTTTTTTGATAAAGCAGCAATTTAATGGTTTCGATTTGATACCTTTTTTTCTTTTCAACTATTTATCCATGCATAGTACTTAGAAAGATACACAAATTAGCAGATAAAATTTTTATCCAAATATGATCATATCCACACCTTCCCAGGATACGACCACTTTGCCTAGACAGACAAGCCAGTACGCTTGTACACGTTGCAGAAGGTTGAAGAAAAAGTGTTCCAAACAAGCGCCGAAATGTTCAAACTGTCAGAAACAAAACGAATACTGTGAATATGTTGATAGAAAAAACAAGAGGAAGTTATCCCAAGATGAGTTGAATGCAATGGAGACCACTGCAACTGTTCCTGAAACTGAACCACATACAGATTCCAACTCCACAAAGCTAGTTTATCAAGCTAGAGAAGTTGGAGATTCCAATCACATACCATACAAATCTTCCAAAACAGAAATGAATATTTCAACCGGCCCAAGTACTTTGCCTCCCCCATTATCATCTCACCATCAACGGCAGCTCAGTATTTCAGCAACTACTCCATCTAATTCTTTGACTACTGAAGGAAACAAAAGTCTCAATTCTCATCTACCACCAATATTTTCTAAGCATCGTGATCAACATACCCATAGCGATTCTACAATTGACAGTAATACCAACTCTTCATTACCAGCTAACCATTTCACTAGAACTGGTAACATGTATTATCCAACTGTTGACGAAAATTCAGCTGTCAATTCACTCTATAGTTTACAGCAGCAATCTTCAATGAGAGCTTATCATCCGTCGATATCAAGTGATTCTCATTTGCAACAACAACAACTTCCTAATGACTATTTACAAAATCAGACGCAAATCAAGAACCAGAGATCAAAATCAGACTCCATTCCTCAAAACGTTTCTTCGAATCATATGGTTGATACTTCCATCCAACAACCAAAGTTTTTGCCATTCCCTCAGCAGAACATATCACAAACTCAAATGCTACCTCCGTTATCCCAACAACAGACTCGACTACAATATCAACCCCCCTCAAATAAGTTGGGAGTTTCAATTCAATCTATATTATCAGATTCTGCCCCAGTGGCAAGAACCACTTCCAACAACACTGATAACCACAGAAACAGCATTATCGGTCTAAACGTATACGGAAGTTCCAACAGTAACAACGGTGGTAATAATGGAGCAAGTTTGAATGCAACAACCACTCTAAAGGATAAACAACAAAGGAAAGAAAACGGCCCACTCCATGCAGACCAAGCCATTGATTTGATTCATTACACATTGGTGCACACTATTCTTGGAGGTCGAACTTCATCCCCGCCATTAATACCATTAGTGATTAACAGAGAACTGGGTATGTCGTTTATCAAAGCTTATTTGGACCATAACCATAAAACATATCCATTTCTAGATGAACAAAAATTTCTAGCTCAAGTGGATTCAATAGACTTTGAAACATTTTTTGATCTTAGAAACAATAGATTAGATCCTAGTTTTATATTTGAAGTGAACATGATTATGGCAATTGGTTGTACAACTTTAGAAAGAGCGGGAATTATTGAGAAATCTAAAGGTTATTCGAAATATTTTTCTTCAAACTCTTTGAGTTTAGTGAGTACTACTGTTTCATTCAAAGATATATCAAGTGTGAGAGCTCTAATATTACTTGGTGTTTATTCATTTTTTGATCCTAAAGGTGTTTATTCTTGGTCAGTCGTGGGGATTTTAACGAGGTTGGCAGTTTCCATTGGTATCAACAGGAAAGTTCGTGAAATCGAAGCAAAGAGAATGAGTGTTGCTGATATTGAAATGAGAAACAGATTGTTCTGGGCAGTGTTTAATATGGATAGATTGATTTCAATTAGTTTTGGTAGACCGGTTGCTATACAAGACGATGATATTAACGTTCCATTACCCGAAGCCTTAGGAGATTACGAGGTGGAAAGTTTGAAAACAACGAAAAACATAATTGAAATGCGCCGTATTGAAGGATTAATCTTAACAAATGTTCATTGTGTTAGAGCTGCTGAAAAATTTGATTCTGAAGACTTAAAAGACAAAGTATTGGTTAATCTTCGTCAAGACATTGAAAAATGGTACAATAATTCTCGTGCACTGTCGTCCAAATCATCTTCGAAAAAGGGTCAAAATATATCGTTTTTAGAATCAACAGCATGGTTTTCAGCACGCTATTATCATTTATTAATGCTCTTGTACAGACCATCGTACCTTTTTCCTACTCCATCAATATCTAATCTTGAAATATTGGGGAAAGCATGCTTACAAAATTTATCATTCACATACAACTTGTACACTTCCAACTTACTACCTTTAAACTGGATCACCCTTTACAGATTTCTAACAATATGTACCACCATATTGTATTGCCTGTGCCAGTGGTCAATAGACTTGGTGGAATCAAAAACCGATATCCACCTCTGTGTTGAAATATTGGACGGGTTCAGTGAAAACTGGTACTTTGCCAAACGTTGCAGTGAAGTTTTCAGAACAATCAACGATGCGATTTTGGAGATCAGTCTCAGTGGATCCAATGGCCGTATCCAGCCCGTTGATGTGTTGTTAACTGACTTAATGGGTGCAAGTTCCAGTTATCACGAGATATTGTTTGATAATTCGGTTGACATTTGGTACGATGAAGGGTTTTTGAGTGGATTGAATACCACCAGTATGCAAAATCCAAACAGCGATAATAATAGTAATAGTACTTCTACTGGTTCCACCACAAGTATTAATTTATCAGATTCAACGAATACAGCTACTCGTATCGCTAAATAATTTAATAAATATTACGACAATATTTTTACTTGGAAGATAAATACATAAACTATATCGCTAAAGATACACCTGCAACTAATGCTGAGTCCCCACCTGCTAATAGCAATGACGGCCGAACTCTTACCAGTGATAATAATATTTGATCCACCAATCGATTATTTGTATAATAATCCACAAATCTTTTCGAAGTGAGCTGGCTCTTTCTTTGAAAAACCTTTATCATAATATTTTGTTCTTTTCTTTTTGCGTGTGCTTTTTTTTCCAACACTTGCTCTTTCACAGTTTTACGCAATCATGTATATTTATATCAAAAGTACTGTTAAATTGTATCGAAATCAGAGTTCAATAATCTTGATTACGATGATAATAAGTGAAATAAGTTCAATGATTAACAGAAAAAATTAGAATTTGAAATGAATAAATTAAGTAGACGAGGCTAAAACGGGTTAATTAAGAGGCAAAAACCAGTAAAAAAAAGGCTAAGAATTCACTTAACGGCAATAGGAAGATCAACAGACCTCACACCACCTTCAACATTAGCACCTCCACAATTAATATTAAACCCAACTGAATACAATCTACTAACCAAACAACTTTGGAAACTTTGCACAATATGGTACTCGTTGATCTTTGACTCGTTATAAACCAAAGGAACTTGGAAAGTTGTAGTATACTCATTAACACCAACTTTTTGCCATGTAGCACTAACCACCAATTCTGAACTTTTAGACAATAGTGAGGATGGTTTTTTGGATAATGATTGTTCAGAGATAACTTTAACGTCTCTGAAGGCTTCAAATAGGTTGCGTTCGGTATAACGTATGTTTTTTAAACTTTGTAAATCTGAATACAAAGATCTAGGTATCCGACCTCTCATACCTTCATACTCTGACAACTTCTGGCATAGTTTACCCAGTTCACTCAAATGATAACCATACTTGGCGGTTAATTGTTGAATTTTGGAATAGTTGGATTGTGGATGATCGGTTGAAGATGTATTTCTTGTTGGGATAACTGGTGAATTAAACATTGGTAATAGGAAATTAGAGTCAAATGTTATTGGAATCGGGAACTTTGATGATATATTCATGATTTTCAAGAATGATTTAATTGTGATTGGAAAAGATGGTGGCATTGATCCTTTGAAGTTTAATGTCATTTCTACTTGACTCAATCTTGTTGGATTTGTAAGTTGAATGTGTGCTAGGGATTTGGAAACTTCTGTTGTTGCTGGTGATGTGGAAAGGGAACTTACAGCATCAAACAAAGAACTCGATGATTTTGGATTGCTCGTATTGGTAGTCAATGATCGTGTTGGTAAGTTATCCGATGAACTAGCTTTCTTGGTGAAGGCCAATTTCTTGAGAGTTTTGGGAACGTGTGGTTCCAACGTTTGAGATGTAGAACAAGGAATACAAACTTCTAACTCACCCACTGTTTTAGACAGGAATGATTTAACCAGTTTAAATTTCTTAGATGATACTATAGTATTTGAAAGTGACGAAGGAGTTGCTGGAGTTGCTGGAGTAGAGTGAGTTGTTATAAGAGGGAATTCACAACTGTTGATTATTTGATTCTTTTTAACTTCAATTGACCTGCAAACGTCTGGAGTGGACTGTAATTGACCTTGCTTCTTAGTTTCGTAGTTACCTGTTTGTAAAATATCATTGATCTCTTTGTTATCAGTAATACCACATTCAGCCAATTGACAGAGTTCACTCAACTCAACAGCTTGGTTTTCAATCAGTCTATCAATAACTTTCAGTTGATCAGTAGTGCTTAGATTTGTTCTAAAGAAATAATCATCCTTTTCATCAACAGGTTTGGTGCCAGAACCAACTCTGAGGTAATGATCAACGTCTTTCAATGCAATGAAATCATATTCGTGACTTGTAGTTTTATTGTAATACTTCTTATAAGTATCCAAATGTCTACCAACACACTTCAAATTGACTGCATAACTCACACTAACGCCTGTATCTGCAAGATCTTTGGTCATGATGGGAGTTCCTAGTTCACCTAGTCTTCCAAATCCCTTACTTTGATCAACTTTGATACTATCGGCTTTACCATTGAAGCCTGAAGGATCGATACCAAAAGAAGGTGGAAGTGATAAATGCTGACCAGTCTGATGTTCACAGGCAATATCCAATAGTGTTTCAGGTAATTTAAACATGAAGAATTTCTTGTGTTTACGACCCGGTAACAACTCTTTAGAATCAGGCAAACCATAATAAGTACCATCATCGGGGTCATAAATTGGTCCAAAAATTGGGTTACCGTAACTATCATAAGATACATTTAAATCATCCAGATAGGAGTTTGTTTGGCTGACTAAAGGACAAACACCTAAATGGAAGCAAGCAGTTAGATCGTACATATTTAAAAATGTCTTTACCGTTACTGGTTGGTGTAATTGTTTAGGACCAATTTGTCGGTGTTTTGGGAATGATACCCTCCCTTCCAAAGCAACCAAGAACATTTCAAATGGGATCGTTTCTTTAGATGTGTTTTCCACAATTACTTGACCGGCAATAATTTCGTTTGGTTTGTACTCACGAAGTGGATTTTCTCGGATCACCGGTTCTCCTCTCTTTGGGAAAGACTTCGTTAGTGTTATCGTTATTTTCAAAGGTAGGTTAATATTTTGCATCCCTTGTAAGTTGTTCAAGACCAATATATCAGGGTTCAACGTTGGATCGGTATAGTTGGTTTGTTGGATCAGGGAAACGCTCGAAGCTTCAGTGATTGATGGTGATTGAAAATTGGCATCGTAAGTAGGTGGTGGCTGGGACCCATGTAACTGAGTAATGTTTTCAGTATCAAACACAGTTCTGTTAAACATGTAGTTGTGCATTTCAAAAGATGGTAGGATGTCTTCGAAAAGGAGAGTCCTATCAAGTTCAGAACTTTCAGAATCTGGGTCCCCTGGTGGCGGTTGGGTGTATGAAGAGGTCATTTTGAAGTTGCTGGAATTACAGCTAATAAAGTTGAATAAAACGAAAGCATTGATGCCTTGAGATATGTGAAGATTGGATTAAGTTAACTAGATATATCCATGTATATATATATGGGTATCTATAAAAGTACAAGAGTCATTAAGAGTCAGAGTAGATGACTAAGTTTAACAGGTATCTACACAATCTACACAATCTACACAAACGGTCTCCAGCCACAGCGAAGCCAGTTCCAAATTACAAACCAGATAAATTGTTCTCTTACAATATACCTATTGTGTTACAGTTGATTAGAAATGGGGATGATGATGTTTAGGTAATCCAACAAGCACTCCACTTCTCCTCAAAACTGAAATTGACAGGGATATTCAAAAAGTTAATCTAACAATCTACATTGTGTCTTTTCGTATATTCTGGAAGCTGGTACAACGCTGAATAGTGCCATTAATACCTCTAAGCAAGCACGCTTTTTGGCCAAATAATATGAATCAAGGTATACATGCAGTTCAAGGCTATGCATATTAGGAGTTGGTTCTGCTTCACACTTTAATTAGCTTGCTAAGAGATGACTCATTAGAATATCCAAGAGATCTGGCTGGACCAATCAACAAGGTCACGGCTTTACTCGCAGCTAACATACTTCGGACCCCGAAAAAACTGTAGGAATCATCTAACCACATATACACATGGTAGACCCTTGACTGATAGTGATGATGACAAAATAAATTCTAATTCTTCTCGGAGCTCAAATATGAACATTTCAAGGAACATGTTTTTAAACCACATGAGTCATCTGATACACATTCGATTAAATTACCGTTTTTTTATTGTTTCAGATACAGTATGTATATTTGCTTCTTATTTATTACCTTGCCACTGTATCCTACACCTTGTACTCATGTGTATGTATTGTATGTATTGTATGTATTCTATGTATCGTATGTATCGTATGTATCGTATGAGTATACACCACACACCTAAATCCTCTGTGAATGTCTTATGGCGGCAATTCAAAAAAAATCCTCGAAGAGCACAAACAACCGAAAATGACTCCGATTTTGATTTCTCAAGACAATTCATATACACAAATATAGATAATAACATAAACAAATAGCAAATAATTTCGAAAAAAGATGAAACCTTATAGATACGGTCAAAAGTGATCATAATTATACATGCCGTTGAGTTGACCACAGGTCTAATAATACAAAAAGCAAACCTTGTAAAAGTTCTAAAAAATTCAAATTTATCGTATCGATATTCGTCTATCCATGTATACATAGTCTTCAATACAGAAAAATCAAATGCAAACATACCCACCAATGACCTAAAACCTTAACCAAACTTTTTTTACTCATCCTCTTTGATCATTCTCTCCAACCTACCAAAAATCTTGTCTCTATGTATGGCTAGAGGGTCATTCACATCACTTGCAAAGAATTGGTTTCTCTTGTACTCATCCTCTTCACCTTCATCAATCACATCGTCGTTTCCCATATAAACATCATCATCACCGTCATTATTGCCATTAGCATCTCGGAGTAAATCATCAGTGACACCTTCTGAAAACATCAAATCCCGCTCACTGAATCTTCTTTTATCATGAGCAATGACAAATTCATCATCTTGGTCATCGCTTGGCATGTTCACCACATCAGAGTCACTACCGCTTGAGTCACCATCATCACCAAATGCACCATCCTCATCCTCACCCATACCACCATACCCGCCATCTTCATCTTCTGGATAATCGTTACGGTAGAAATTCTCATCGTTGGAATCTTCATCGTCAGTATATTGATTTCCAGCGCTTGGTGAAGATGTTGCTGAGTTGGTTGCTGAATCGAGTAAGATGTGTATTTCATTGGGTTGCAAATGGATATATCCGATATTTGACGGGGTTGTTTGTGCAGATTGGGAATCTTCAGTGTCACGGAGGTAAACGTCATAAACGTACTCCTGCTCATCTTGCTCTTGTGTGCTTGGTATGATGGTTGAAGATAACCTACGGTTTGGTCTCTTTGGGTGCGAATTGATCATTTGTGAGGCAAATTCACTTGATTTATCACTAGTTGTAGATATTGATTGTTCATTAACTTTTAAATAATCGTTTAACATATCAAGTAATTCTGGGTTCACTTCATTCGAAGCAACTTCAGTTTTGGGTAAACTGAAAACATTACCAGTGGATCTTTCCAAAACTGAAGATAAATCAATTGAATTGGTTGTTGTTTTTTCATCTGTTCTTGCTAATTTAAAAACCACCTTACTACCGCTAACACTACTCCGGTTTGGTTTGGATCTTTTGGACGATCTTGCGTTGCTGGACTCTACGGACGATGAATAGTTCGTACTGTCCACCAGTAAAGCTTGTAATGGATCTTCTGTTCTTTTACGTTTGATACGTAATACTTGCTGTTTTGAAGATGGTGTTGGCTGCATGCTAATATATCTACTATAATTCGTTGTTTATAGTATTAAGTGTATGTCAATAGGGAAGAACTATATGATTGCGTATGAAGGATATACAATATATAGTGAAACTATAGTCAATTAACCGTCTAAATTGACAAGCTTGGGTGACTGGTAGTCAAACCTTCTGAATTGGGTTTTTAGTTATCGTCGCAATGTTTGCGTCTATTCCCACTTTAGTAGGGATTTCAATACAAAAACAGCGGCGTCTGTTTTTGTTTTTCATTTGATCCATCTGTACCCTTTTTTTTCGAGTGTTCCCCTTTGTTAATATCACTATTCTTTCATAAACCGTCTAGACCAATTTGTGCATAAGGCTAAAAAGTATATCCATTTATTAATTGCTAATAAGTACTATGACTGGACCTTTTTCAACGGCATTTTACCACTTAAACAAGCGTTACAAACAACTTTCAGATCTCTTGATTGGTACCACTTTTGACGAATACAGAGATATTGTTTTGATAACTGGTGGTTGCTCAGGATTGGGTAAAGAACTAGTGCAAACATTTAGAAAAGTAAATTCAAAAGTTGTTGTTTTTGATCTATACAGCCCTGATCTGAACAGTGAAGATTCGATAGAAGGGGTTATCTATTATACCTGTGATGTTAGTGATTGTGATGATGTTATCACCAAAGCAGCGTTAGTTAGGGAAGAGGTTGGCATTGTTACAATTCTAATAAATAATGCAGGAATAACCACGGGCAAAACTGTTTTGGATCTTACTTTTCAAGAAATTGAAACTACTATCCAAGTCAACTTGTTATCAAGCTTCTACACTATTAAATCCTTCTTACCCTCGATGCTTAAAATAAAGAGAGGTTATATTGTGACAATTGCATCAACTTTGGGATATTTATCCCCTGCAAGGCTAAGTGTTTATGGTGCTTCAAAATCAGGGTTAATTGCATTACATGAATCACTTACTTACGAACTTGGTCCACCATCCTTTAACACAAGTGGTGTTAAAACTTTACTTATATGTCCCGGTCAATTGAAAACAAGAATGTTTGACGGCGTTAGAACTCCACATACCCTTTTAGCACCTGAATTGGATCCCAAAGACGTTGCAAATTCTGTTTTTAAAGCCGTTGATTTGGGTAAAAGAGGTGAAATTAAACTTCCATTTTATGGTAATTTTTTGCCCATTCTGAGAGCCGCTCCTTGGCCAATGGTGGAATTGGCAAGGTACTTGTCTGGTATGGACGCCAGTATGAAGAGATTTGTTGGTAAGACTATTTTCATCAAAGAAAGCTCAGGTGCTGCCTTGTCTACTGCTTTTAGTGAAACTAGTTCAATAATTGGTGGATTACTGCCTAATGTGTTGGGCTCAAAATCTGAAGCTGCTTCTGTGATTGCTCCTTCCTTGCAAGAAGCAACCCCGAACGAAGTTACGTACCAAAATTAAAAAAAAAAAAAAACCTAAGTACTGTTGAGAGGTATCACCTATTGGGTTATTAGAATTACTGTTTTGAGATATATTTACTAATTTACATAGAGCTATAGTGAAAGAATATAAGCTATTGAGAGAAACCAGATCACTTTTTCTTCATAAATTTACCCTTCTTAGCATTCTTTCCCTTTGCAGCAGGTTCTGCAGCTCTCTTTTTGGATGAAACAACGGTTCCAGTAACTTTGAAGAACCCATCCAATCTACCTTGTGTACCACTTTTCAAACCTTTTTTCAACTTCTCAGCACCATCTCTAACTCTTTGCTCACTGAAACCGTTTTCTGTAACCATATACTTAACCAATCCTTCAACATCTGGTTCAACCCATTTTAAATCAACCTCATCACCGTTTAGCACTTCAGGGTGTAAGAACAATTCTCTAGCTTCTTTATACGGCCAATTTTCAGGAACTTTATACTTTGATTTTGGATCATTTTCAATGAACTCCACAACTTTCTCAATAGAGCCATACTCTTTGATTAATTTGAATGCCGTCACTGGACCAATACCTTTAATGGTTTCACAGTAATCACAACCCAATAGAATACACATATCAACAAAAGTATTTAAATCCATATCAAAACCAGCCAGAACTTGCTCAGAACTGTATTCAGCGACATCCAACTTACGTGCTTCTGCAGCAGTCAAATTTCTCAACAAGAATGGAGGTTTGTAGCATAAAGTATCCATATCTTCAGAGGCAGCTGCGTAAACTTTACCTTTACTAGCCAACTCAGCACATTGAGCTTCAGCTTCACAAGGAGCTTCGACGTAAGGAATCCCCATTAACTTGAGTAACTTCTTTGCATCCTCATTTTGTTCTCTTGACACTCTAACAGTTCTTCTTTCAAATTTCTGTAGCTCTTCAACAGTACCAGTTTCCTTCATTTCTTTGGCTTTTTCTTCAGCTTCTTCTCTTCTCTTTAATCTCTTTTCCAATTCACCACCTTTCAAAACAGGAGGTTTACCGTCAAACACATAACAGGGCTTCAACCCACTGTTCACCATTCTAATTGTACGGTAGAAAAAACCCATTAGATGAGATGTGGTGTCACCGTTCTCGTTCGTTAGCAAGTCACCGTTTTGTTGACGTACAGCGATTAAAAACTGGTATAAACACATGGAGGCATCAATGGCAACTTTACGACCAAAAAAGGACTTCATTTCACTTGAACGAATGGCCTTTGGGGCATTTTCATGGACTAATGCATTTAAACCTTTAATACCCATTGTTGATTCAATCTTCTGAAATTTCTATATTAGTTAGGATGAGATTCGAAGTTATGATCTGACGTCAACAGAGATATTTTTAAAGCGTTTCTGCACAAAATAAATATTGGAAGTAAATTCCAAAAAATTGGGCTTTGTTTGAAATATAATGTGGATGTTTAATGTGTAGCTGAATAGCAGTAAAGAGAGGTTTTATTCACGGGTTTGAGAGAGGTGCAAAAGCCAACAGTGATAAGTGAAAAATACGCGTTTAAGAGAAAGGAGTTTGTGAACGCTGTGTTATTCTGACAGAGCAAATTTTTTGGAATTTTGATGGACTTTGGATTTAGTATAGTTTATGTTTGTTTCATGGCTGATGGAGAACTCTGTTGTTGGTCTTTGTTTCCTTACAGAAAAGACTTGTACATCATCTAAATATTACTCAAGCTAGCTCAATTATTCCTGCTAATCGATCAATAAGGCTGTACACAATACACAGTGAATCATGTTTACGAGATCATCTGCCACTACTAGTGGCTTTGGGGGTTTCGGCAACAGCACAAACAATACAAACTCTCCATTTGGTGGTGCCAACAACAATGCTTCCAACACTCAGAATGTCTCTCCATTTGGTGGTGTCTCCAACAACACTACTGGTGGGGGGTTATTTGGTGCATCTACCAATAACAACAACAACACTGGAGGCCAATCCGGCACTTTTGGTTTTGGTGCCAACGGCAACAATAGCGCCAATAGTGGTCTGTTTGGAGCTTCAAATAACAACCAACCTGCCAATAGTTCTCCATTTGGTGCTACGAATAACCAAGGCTCATCATTCAACAATAACAGCTCTGGTGGATTATTTGGCTCATCTGCAACAAACACAGGATCTGCATTTGGTGCGGCAAACAACAGTTCTCCATTTGGCCAACAACAACAACAACAACAACCAGCAACTTCTGGGTTTGGTAATGTCATGGGTGCAGGTATGAACTCTCAAAACAGAGGTAGTTCCATTAAGCCTTACAAAGCTTTGGTTGATAAAGATCCAACTTTAGGTACTCAATATTACGAAAGTATCTCCGCAATGCCTGAATACTCAAACTTTTCATTCGAAGAATTGAGATATCAAGATTACATTGAAGGTAGAAGGTTCGGTAATGGTAAAACAGGTGGATTTAGTGCTAACACCGCTGGTGGTGCATTTGGATCTACTGGTGCTCAGTCTGGTGGGTTGTTTGGACAGTCAAATAACACTCAATCAGGTGGTTTATTCGGACAAGCTAACAACACTGGGGCTCAATCTGGTGGTTTGTTTGGTGCTGCTGCGAACAAACCAGCGGGTGGACTATTTGGTGCAACTGGTGCATCTACTGGTTCTGCATTTGGTGCTGGTGCAAACACTGGTTCTGCCTTTGGCGCTGGTGCAAACACTGGTTCTGCTTTCGGTGCTGCTAATAACAATTCACCTTTTGGACAGCAAAAACAACAAGGCAACAATGGTACTAGTCTATTTGGTGGAAACAACTCATCATCTCCATTTGGTCAACAACAACAAGGTGGTGGATTTGGTGCTAACAACACCAATAATCAATCAGGCGGCCTGTTTGGTGGATCATCAAATAACACCACTTCTGGAGGTTGGTTGGGTGCTACAAATAATGCTTCAAAACCTGCTTTTGGAGGCGGATTTGGTGCTAACAATACCTCTACTTCAACTGGATTTGGTGGTGGATTTGGTGCTAATAACAACGCACAATCTGGTGGTCTGTTTGGTGGTGCTAACAACAATCAATCTGGTGGAATGTTTGGTGGTGCTAACAACAACAATAATACCCAATCTGGTGGACTATTTGGTGCCAAACCAGCTGGTACAGGATTATTTGGTGGTGCAGCCAACAATAACACCGCTCAATCTGGTGGATTATTTGGTGCCAGTAACAATAACAACACTCAATCAGGTGGTATGTTTGGTGCTGCTAACAACAATCAACAACAACAGCAAGGTGGTGGATTGTTTGGTGCTGCAAAACCTGCCGGTGGTCTGTTTGGGGGTGCCTCTACTACAGCTGCACCATCTACTAGTGGATTTGGTTTTGGTGGTGCTAACAATCAACAACAACAACAACAAACTCAAAGTGGTGGGCTGTTTGGAGCAAAACCTGCTGCAACTGGTGGTATGCTTGGCAATACTGGTACAAATACTGGAACTACAGGCGGTGGTTTGTTTGGGGCAAAGCCTGCTGCAACTGGTGGTATGTTTGGTAATACTGCTAATGCACCATCTGCAGGAGGTGGTATGTTTGGTGCTAAACCAGCTGCTACTGCTGGTGGTATGTTTGGTAATACAGCCTCGGCCTCAGCATCAGGTGGTCTGTTTGGTGCTAAACCTGCTGCAACTGGTGGTATGTTTGGTAATTCTGGTACATCTTCAGCTGGAGGTTTGTTTGACAATAAGCCAGCTGCTTCAAGTGGTGGATTATTTGGTAACAATACCCAACAACAACAACCACAAGGTGGTATATTCGGTGGTGCTCAACAACAAACTCAACAAGGAAGTTCACTATTTGGCCAGCAACAACAGCAACAACAGCAACAACAACAACAACAACAAATTACAGCATTGGGTCAAAACCCATATGGTGCTGGTGCGCTATTTTCCAATATTTCCACTCCAAATCCTGTTGTTCCACAACCAGTCAAGGCTATTGCCAAACCGGTTGGATCTATCGAAAAGAAAAAGTTATCATTGGTCTCTGCTTATAAACTATCACCAAAACCTTTATTCTCACCTAAGGATACTTTAATCTCTAGGTCTGGGAGTATAGTTTCTAGCACACCACCTTCAACATCTCCATCAACTCCAGCATCTGCTAGCAACTCAATCATTGAAGAAACTGTCAACGATGCTAGTAACTTATCAAGAGGAAACAAACTGTTCAATTCATTAACTGATGATGCCATACTTTCAAGTTATATTTTTGCTCCATCTAGAAACGTGAGACAATTAGTCATTGACAGAAATAAGTCTGAACAACAATTTGAAGGTTTGAAATCTCAAACAATTTTGAGTCCACAAAAGCAAGTCTCGTTCAGAGTTGAAACATCATCCAAGCCAAATACTACTCTTCAAAACCAATTCGGTTTTGCTTCTCCAAATCTATCATCATTGGACGAAAACAATGCATTATCATCCACTCCTGTTAAAGAATCCATAAAGGCTGATGGCAATGTTACTTCAATTGCATCAGCACTATTGAACGAAACTATAACCGAAACCGAAACTGCATCCAAGAACGCTGAAGTTAGACAAGAAGTTGATGAACAAGAACTTACATTACCAGAAGGTTTATGGTGTACCCCAACACTTCAAGAGATTAAGAAAATGTCACCACTGGAACAAAAAGCTGTCACGTTCAAGATTGGAAAAACTGGACATGGTTCAATTGAATTCCTGAAACCAATTGATTTTACTAGCATTGATATGTCTCGCATCCCTGAATATATTTTATTTAACAACAACGCTTGTGATGTTTATCCAGATGTTTCCAAAAAGCCAAACATTGGTGAAGGTTTCAACGTTCCAGCAAAAGTCAGCATTGAGAACTGTTTCCCACAATCAATGGATAGCAAAAAGACACCGATTACTGATCCTCGTCATGTTTTCGTTAAGAAGCATATTAGAAAGCTTCATGAAGTTCCATTCACCAAGTTTGTTTCTTATGGACCAGCTACAGGTACTTGGGAATTCACCGTTGAACACTTCTAGATAACTTTTTTTGATTATCCTTTTACTTCTCTATTTTTTTTTTCATCGCCTTGATAGCCTTTTCTTTTTTTCTTTTTTCTTCTCCTATTATATTATAATTTTCAATAGTTTTCATATTTAGCAATGTACATCACTTATATTGGCGATAATTTTGAACCAATCATTAATAAAATATATATTTTTTGTAATGTCAAATCGAAACATAAATAAGTATTATCCACTAACAGGAAAGGTTTTCTTGCTGGCATTAGATATACTACAAACACTCAATGTACTTTATTTTCCTTGTTTGTATAATTCATATGTATAATAAAGATTTAAATATCCATTACAAATATAATTACATTTAAATACGATCAAACAGCGAAAGTTCCATGGAACGAGCTCAATCTCTTTCCAAAAGTCTGCGTGAAACGAAACATACATGATAGTCTTCAATCTCCAAGGTTTAGGTTGAGTTTCAAAATCAAAATTTGAACTTACTGTCTTTTGACAAAGTTGCAAATATGGAACCATTTATACAAACACAAATACAGCAAGCTGCTTGATGTGTCTATGACTGAACTTCAGGGGTGTTTGAGAGGGTACCATAATATTTAGAATATGAATCAGGCCTCTTTCATGTAATTCATTATTTTGCAAACTTTGGCTGAACAGTCATTTAAAGTTTTGAAAGTTCTAAAGAGTATCAAGTTGATACCAATAACCATTATTATAGTATTTGCAATTAAAAACTCTAAAGATAATCGAAAAGTTACATTCGTTTTGTCTCAAGAGATTTAATTGGAATGATACTAGAAGAATTTTTTTTTTTTTTTTTTTTTTGAAATTTGCAATCTTATCTATCCAGGGAAAAAAGCGTAAACAAACTAAATCAAAGTCAAAAAACGCATTCAATAGCCTATCAAGATAAAATCACGAATAGTTGCTGAGGTCAAATGATGAAATAAACTAAAGGAGGAATAGTTTTGATTCATGATTGGAGTTCTTGTGTCGATAAATCACGGTAAACTGCTTGTAGTAGTAGTGATGGTTTGTTCTAATAGTCTTAAAAACAAACATATTTAATCTTGGTAGCTACCTCTACCTATTTCAGGCTTAAGGTTTGTCTCATCTTGATGTCTAATTAAAAGTTATTATAGATATATTTTGAAATACTTAATTTTGGAAATTTCTCAATAGCTGATAATAATAAACACCCGGATATTTGGATCGTAATTTCATTCGTATCTTACCTATTGCTTTCAAGATGGCTGCTTCCATGTTGTTGTATTCTTTGCCTTGAAAAGATAAAATAAAAAATTTTGATAATTAATTCCATTTAAAGATAATTATGCCGTTACCAATAAGCAAAAAAATTACATTTTATGTTCTGCTGGATATACTGGATATAGATGCTTAACTTAAAGGAGAAGATGGATCACATATCCTATTTCAATTTACATGAAATTGAAATTAGAATCTTGGAATCTTGGATTCCGGTAAAGAGCCGCACATAGTTAGTTTCCAAACCAGGAAATTAAACACCAGTAAAAAAATGTCCTGGACAGAAAGGTTAAACGTCGTCAAAACCATTAAAAATTAAGGAGGACTCTTTTCTTATTCCTCCGGAATTTATTCATAGATTAAAAGCTTACCTAAAACAGGGCTGGCTGTCATGCCATATTCACCATCTATATGTTCTTTAAATACCTCATTTATACGTCTTAAGCTATGGTAACAAGTTGAGGTGCCTTGTACTTTTGAAAGTAAAAGTTGAATTGAAAACTGCTGTTAATTATTCAACAAAAAGGCTGATTTTGTAGTTAAAAAGGTACAAAATAAGTTTATTCTGCAAAGAACACTATGCTGATATACATACCTACAAACTATCACTAACCAATATGTAAACATGTAATATACCTGTGCTGTTATAATGCAGTTGAAAAAAACAGAAATTAGAAGAACTACCTACATGCTGCAAAAAATTAGTCATTGCGATGATCCTGTCACACAACCTTCAATTTCCGGATGCCCTTCTCTCTTTACAACCGATTCAACGTTGTTTTGAACAACAGTGGGGAGAAATAAATCTCATGTTAAACTGTTAACCGCCGCCAAGCATCGCTATTAAAAAAAAAAAAACCAGGCACGTTTATTATTAACCACTATATTAATGTGTATATATATACACCTGATTATTTCTTAATATCCGAATCACAATTTTCTTTTTTATATATCAGTTGAAAATATAAATGGAAATCTTGAATCATCAACCATTACTACCATCAAAATGAAGGTTGTTTTAACAAACGATGATGGTTGTCCTCACGATGAAGCTAGTCCTTATATTAAATATCTAGTTGAGGCTATAGAAAATGATACAAACTGGGATTTAACCATCTGTGTTCCATCTGAACAAAAGTCATGGATAGGGAAAGCCTATTTTGCTGACAAAGACCTTACTGGATCGTATATTTACTCATCAATTGCTGATCCGTTTGATAACTCTTACATTGGTCCTTTTTCTGAACCTCAATTAAAGTACAAATCTGATCCAAATTTGAAAGAATGGTGTCTTGTCAATGGGACACCTGCTTCCTGTTGTGACATTGGATTGAATCATTTGTCTGATCCAAATGAAGTTGATTTGGTCATTAGTGGTCCTAACGTTGGCCGTAACTCAACTGCTTTATATGCTTTGTCGAGTGGTACATTTGGTGGTGCACTTGAAGCTTGTCACCATAACAAAAGATCAATTGCTTTATCGTATGCTTATGACGAATATATCAAAGATCCATCGATATTGAGAGAAGCTTGTAAGATTTCAATTAAAATGATTGCAAACTTGTACAGAAATTGGGATGATCAAGTTGATCTATACTCTATCAACATTCCATTGAGAGACAGTTTGAAACTGGGTGAGACTAAAATTTCTTGGGCCCCAATGATGCAGAATAGATGGGGAAGTTCATTGTTTAAGAAATTTCCTAGACAGGAAGATGGTTATAAATACAAATGGGATCCTGATTACGATTTTGTTCATAATACGATAAAAAAAAGTGTTGAAGTGACCGATGGTAAACTTGTTTCGGAAGGTGTCATAACAGTCACTGGCATGAAATCAATGTTCCATCAGATTGATACTTTAAATGAAGGTGAGTTTATGTGGTGACTAATACTAATACATAATTACTCTAACAGCTAAGATAATAATTATACAAATCAATTGGAAGGGACATGTACAAATTAATATCTAACTGTGGGTTTTTCCTTCACTGTTTTATTACGTAATCTGTTTTAATCTGTATAATAAGTAGGGCTGTGTCTATATTTGTTTCGTTGCAGTTTAATATCAACTCTCAGATTTATAGATTAGTTTACACTTTTATTCATTCTTACTGATAAGGTAACCAAAATAGTTTGCCAGCTAATGAGATGATATTGGCATGTTCTCACTTTGATTACTAAGAATGAGGCTTAATTTGTCTGTAACTTCCAAACCCTGTTTGTACCTAGCATGAATACGATATACACCAAATATTCACAGTTTGATGACTCAATATAAAAACAAGAAAACGGTTCTTCGGGAATGATAAAGCTTAAAGATGACGTACATCTCATGCACGAAAGTAGTTTCCTAACTTGTAAATTGAAACTATCAATGTGCCTTCTGAATTCTAGAGAATGCATTATCTTAATCAGGTAAGGGGTGGATCAAAATAAGGCGTCGGATATCAAAAAACTTTTAATAGTGCTGTAATTCATACCTCAAATTTATTCCCATACAATTAGTTACGTTATAGTGAAATCATACTAATTAAATACACAAAGTTGTAGTTATTTCAGATTGCAAATGATAGGTGGAATTATTGCCTTTAAAGGAACGATTGGATAGTAATCATGAGAAGCAAAAAGCGAAAAAATCCCAAGAATTTCTGATTCATCAGATCTTTTTTTCCCGAGCCGAGCGGCATTTTAAATGATTAATTTACCGGAAACGAAGCCCTAAAACCTTTAATAAATGGATTGGAAGCCATTTCCATGATCCCTCACAAGATTAGAATGTCCATTAATCAGTCAATTGGAAGAATTATTCATTAAATATAACCAACAGCAGAGTGACTGCCATAAAATAAAGATTAGACAGCAAATCCATTATGCAATGTAATCTTTATATTGGTATCAAAAGCTAGATAAGTTGTTTACAAAGAGAATCGATTTTTAATAGATACGCATTTTTTCCGGATAAGAATCGCCGTATCTTGTATTGTAGAGCTGCAATCCAAAAGCTCTTTCACTTCAGGATCAATCGACTACCTTTAATAATAATAATAATACTAGCTTTGCAATATGCCTCAACGATTCTGATGGCAAGATTGATCAAATTTTTCTAGTTTCATTCACCCACGAAAAGTTTCATGAACAATTATTATGTTTATACGACTCGAGTAATTAGAAAAATGGTAATCCCGTCAGAAGTAATTGATAAATTTTCTTTCTTCACATAACAAGCTAGCTGTTATCTAATAAGTCATTTGCAGAGAATAAACACAAGCGTTTTGGTATTTTTCATTTAGTATTTAGATGGCATTAAACTTAATTTCAATATTAAGGTGTTGTCAAAAAAGACAATAGGTTGTTTAACAGGAACAGTATGCATAAATTAAGGGGAGAATTGGGAAGATATAAATTTCCAAGCAGACAATAACATGAATTGAAAGCCGATCGATCTACTTCAAGATAAGGCATGTATATCTGTTCTTCGATCCCAGATAAATTTGCTGTGGTACGGCTGAGAATTGTAATCTTATCAATTGGTTATTCCCTGAGATATAGTATCAAATCTGTTGTTATCTTTGACGATAGATTATTATAAATTTAAGGGTCATATCAACTTATCAATTGTATATAAATACTTGTCAAATTTCAAACTTCAACAACTTATCTGAACAGTGCAACTTGATTTAGTTGAAAAAAATTGAACAAGTATACTAATTGTTACTATCCAATTATAATGGGTTACTTTAAAACATTAACAAAAAACATCCGTAAGGAGGTCAACTGGGCTAACCCAGACATGACAAAAGGTGATCAGCCAGGTATTTCTAGAACTGTCTCTACTGGCAGAGCAGCTTACATTGCTGAAACTTCAATCAAAATTGAAGAAAAGAGAAATTACTGGCCAATTTTCACATCAGGTGCTGGTTTATTTTCAGATGGTTACGTCAATAATGGTATCAGTACTGCTTCAACGTGTTTAAGACACATTTATGGTTCTCAATATACTGAGTCATCAGCATTAAAAAACGTCTCATCAATTGCATTCATTGGAATAGTGTTGGGTCAATTATCTTTTGGTGTTGTTTCTGACTATGTGAGTCGTAAGATTGGTATGCTCATAAGTTCTTCACTGCTAGTCATCTTTGCTATTCTATGTTCTGGTGCTTGGGGTGTTGGTACAGAAGCTCATGTTGGTGGTAATGCTGGTGGTTTGTTTGCAGCATTAACTGCTTACAGATTCTTCTTGGGCGTTGGTATTGGTTCTGAATATCCATGTGCCTCAGCTGCCTGTGCTGAAGCTTCAGCTTTACTTCCTGCACAACATAGAAATAGATATTTCAATCTTTTCACCATCACCATGATTGATCTTGGTTTTGTTATTTCAGCATTTGTTCCAATGGTTATGCTTTGGATTTGTGGACCTTATAATCTACAACCTGTTTGGAGAGTTACTTTAGGTCTTGGTGCTTTACCCCCATTCTCATTGTTCTTGATGAGATTAAAATTCAAAGAAGGAGAACAATTCAAAAAGCTTAGATTCAAAAGAGTTCGTGCCCCATGGTGGCTAGTTTTTAAGTTCTACTGGTGGAGATTGTTCTGTTGTTCAATAATCTGGTGGTGTTACAACTTCTCTTCATATGCATTTGGTATTTACTCTACACCAATTCTAGAAGCTATTATTCCAGATGGTGATATGTACAAGACTTTTGGTTGGAATGTTGTCCTAAATCTTTTCTATTTGCCAGGTTCTGTCTTAGGTGCCTTTGCTGCTGATTATATTGGTCCAAGAATGACATTGTGTTCCGGTTTATGGATCCAAGCACTTTTTGGTTTTATTATGGCTGGCCTTTACTCTACTTTGAAGGAGAATATCGGTGCATTCGTTGTTGTATATGGTATTTTCTTATCACTTGGTGAGTTTGGTCCTGGTGGTCAAACTGGTGCTTTGAGTGCCCGTACAAGTAGTACATCTGTTAGAGGTATTTATTATTCTATTGCAGCAGCAAGTGGTAAGATTGGAGCTTTCTGCGGTACTTATGCCTTCCCATCTTTCCAAAGTCATTTTAGTGGTGATATGGGTTATCAAGTTCCCTTTTATTTGGCTTCAGCTTTGGCTGTCTTCTCTGGATTGATTGGCTTCTTCGGTTTACCTGCTTTAGATCCACAATCTCTTGAAAATGAAGACCACAGATTCCTAACATACTTGTCTGAAAATGGATTTGACATTTCTCTACTTGGTGAAGATGATACTTTTGCTAAGGAATTGAAGAGTGAAGATGATGCTGAAATTGTCATGATTATTAATGACCAAGAAAAAGGCTCATTTTAGGTGCTCTTGAAAAATTGGGGTAGTTTGAAGATAAATTCTGTTATAAGATGATACTGAATAAATCCATTTACTTTATGCTATATATAGACTAGGTATGTGTATTGTTTAATTTATTTTCAAAAAAGAAAGAATCACTAGTACATTTTTCTGATTTAAACAATCCAGTTTTTGATCATACAAAGAAAATTCTAAAAGTTGATCAAGTTTGAACAATAAGAGGATATCAGGTTTGTTTTTTTATAAAATTTAATAACCACATATGGAAAGTTGATGATTGCTTAATAGTTTGTAGACTGGAGTTTGGTTGGAACCGAGTGAAGTGAATGTCTTGGTAATTTGAATATTCTCCAAAAATGCTATTTAATTTAAGGGGTAAAAACGGCGGCAGCAGGCTTCCAAAGTTTTCACAGCCTGCAATCTTTTGCCCTTGGCTGTTTCAATTCACCACTAAGCTAGAACGTCCCAAATCCGGTGGCAGGTCCATAGTTAAGGAAAATCCGATGGCAGGTTTTTTCGAATCTGCCACTGGATTTTCACAAACCTGCCGCTGGATTTCTAAGCGCTATTTCTCCAGAACCAGGACAGACAACAGTGTATAACTAGCTGGATCGTAAAGCTGACCCATTGAACTGCATGCGATAAATGTTTGGTGTGTATTAGATGTCTGTGAAAAGAGCTATTAATGTGTATATAGAGGTAACTCATCGAATCCAAGAACCAGTAGAACAGATATGCACAGCCGGCTAATTTCCCAATTGAGCCAAAAATTCGCGTCCTTACAATTTGATTTTTGGAAAGTTAGCGTGTCTCAGCTAATCTTGCTAGAACGTCCCAAATCCGATGGCATGTTTTTTCAAGTCTGCCACTGGATTTCTACAACACTGCCCCTGAATTTTTACAAATCTGCCATCGGTTTTTCAAATCTGCCATCGGATTTCTAAGTGCTATTTTTCAAGAACTAGGATAGGCAACAGTGTATAACTAGTTGGACCGTAAATTTGAGCCATTGAATGATTTGTGATAAACGTTTGGTGTGTATCAGATGTCTGTGAAAAGAGATATTATTGTGTTTGTAAAGGTAACTCATCTATCCGAGAATCGGTGGAAGAGCAGGTTTGCACAGCCTTAGCATTGTGCGACGCGGGTAACTTTGTCAGGAATATCGGGATTCTTACGTAATCTTTATTAATAACCTCTTGAAACACTCCAAACTTGTTTCATATCATTTAGAACATTACTATATTCTAAAACATATACATTATGAAACACTTACTCTTATTATAAACTGATCTTACGATACATTCACAAATAACTTAAATAAGAATATATTTCTCTCTCTTTATGTAAATATATAACTTTATAAGAATTTAATAAAAGATTAGGGGTTTTAATCTACTTTTAAAGCTTATATAATTTTACAATTACATAATATCCTGCTTTATAAGGTTTACGTAGAAACCTAACAAACTTCCCAATCGAGACCAAAAATCGCTTCCTTATAATTTGACGTTGGAAAAAAATTGCGTGTCTCAGCCAATTTCTTATCGAGGCTGCAATTTGAATCTTACAGCGGGCGGTGAAAAATTCACAGATCTGGAAAACAAACGGAAGTGGAGTAGGCTGGCTGAAATGATGGGGTAGATAACAAATGTCTCCAAGGTTGCCATACAGAATCAACTAAGTACATAACAATAAGTAACTATACTATTTCAAATATGTCAGTAACTGAAGACCAGTTCAATGAACACTGGTTTGTCCAGGATGGATTTCTAGTCAATAAGAAAGAAAGAAAGATTGTCGATACTAGCTCACCAAGGTTCCACAAAAGAAAACAAGAAGGTTTGGAGGTACATCGAATCAAACTATCAAGAACCATTTCAGAATTTGGATGTTCTTAAATCAGATTTACAAAATGCCTTTCTTCTTACATCATCTGAAATGTTTGA